>JAGXJF010004863.1:0-185879 GCA_019208055.1 Stipa capillata
TCCAGAATGACCTTCTGCTGAAACCCCTCCACTGACGGGCACCTTTTTACCCGTCGGTGGTGCTGGCCATCACTGACGGGCAACTTATTGCCCATCAGTGGAGGCGACGCTCAGGCCGACCGGGGGGACCTCCACTGACGGGCGTTAAATCCGCCCGTCAGAGGAGAGTCGACTGCTGCCCAGCGAACCCATAGAGTTGACGAGAAAATCTCCACTGACGGGCCCAAATGTTTGGCCCGTCAGTAGTGATTACCAAACCACTGACGGGCTGATATTGCGGCCCGTCAGTGATAATGTCAGCCCATCCACGGCCCAGAAGCCCAGCAGCCTGGAGCTAGCACCGGTGTATAAGATTCCTTTTTTTTACCCTAACCCTAGCCATTCTCCTCTTCCTCCCCGAGCCCCCCATTCTCCTCTTCCTTCCCGATCGACGCCTCCTCCACCTCTCCTCTTCCTTCTCCACCCCGCTGGCCTGCTCCATCCCGCCGGCCTGCTCCCTCCACCTCTCCTCTTCCTCCTCCATCCCGCTGGCCTACTCCCCACCACCACCGAGGCCGCCATCCCCTCTCCCTCCTCCACCGCCATCCCCTCGGATCCCCTTATCCCTCCACCACCATCCCCTTCTCCGGCGTGTGCGTGGCGCATAGGGCACCACGCGGCGGCGGCGCGAGGTCCCCGACCGTCGTCCCCGACCTCCCCGACCGCGGTGGCTGCGAGATCCGAGGGGATGGGATCCACGAGGCCAGAGCCATCCACGACGGCGGCGTCCACACGAGGAGCAGCGGCGGCGTCCTCCTCTTCCACGCTCCGGCTCCTCTTTTCTCCACCGATCTGGCTCCTCGGCTGTAATGCCCGGCTTGTTATAAACATAGCCAGGGGCACTAGGCAACGGTGACCTCCCATCTTTTTTTCCCCTTGCTCCTGCGCTCTCTCTCTTCCCCAACCTTTCTCCTTGCTCCTGCTGCCATAGATCCAAGATAGAAGAAGAAGGGAAGGGAAGAAGGAGGAGAAGAGAGGAAGAAGAAGGGGGGGAACCTTAGGTGAGTTGCTCCTCCCTAAATCCTCTCCATCTATTGATTAGTGAAGCTCTAATCACGAGTTTAGAGGTAGATCTTTGGGCGTTTGGGTCGAAACCGTTGCTGTGTTCGTTTTGGAAGCGGTCTGTGCAGGTACTGCTCGGTATTCTTGTGCTTTGGATACCTTAATTACCTAATTAAATGTTTTGGTCTTCAGGAAAGTTGTAGAGAACTTCATTATCTTTCTTTTGGTTCAAGAATGAGATTCTAGGGCCAAATGGTTTAGGAGTTACGAATTTTCAAAGTGGACTGTCGTGTTCTGTTGAAGTTCAGAACAGTTCTGGATCTAACCTATTTTTGGATACCTTAGGTACCGAATCAGTTCTTGGAGATATTTAGAAAGTTGTAGACAATTTCTCAAGCTTTCCATTTTGCTAAAGAAAGAAAATTTATATTGGTTAAAACTCCAGTTATGATATTTTCAAGATGCTTCTGTTTTTGCTGACAGAATGTGCTGATAATGCGCTGACTGATGTTTAGAGCCTGATTAGACCCTGTTAATGACCTCTTATACAAATGAAATCTATATAAAAGTTGTACCTTCTGATGTGAGGAACATGCTTACAAAGATTCAGAATTTCTGGATCAGTATATTCTGCTCAGAGAAAATGTGAAGCACTCTGTCAAGGTTTTGGTGGCACATTCAGAGTTCAGTTTAGGAGCGTTTATTCGTTGCTTTAATTTGTACCGAATGTTGTGCTGAGATTGTGGTAATGTTTAGGTGGTGGTGCTTCGAGTCACGGTTGAAGCTCGCTCTTCTCGTCGTTGGAGGCAAGTAATCGTAGCGGTGGTTTGCTACAGTTTTAACTTGCCATTTTTATCACCTATACCTTAATGTTGAATGTGTCATTTTAATGTTATGGTTGAGGTATTCCTAGCCTTAATACTTGCTTAATCAACATTTCATGTCTATCATTCTGTTGTTTCCATTATGGCATGAAGTGTATTGTTGCTTACTAATACTTGAGAATGGATTGGAAGTGGATATTTTGTGGTATATTTTGGTATGCATACGGCATGTCATGAGCATTTGAAGATTCTGATACTGTAGCTACGAGATTTCAGGTACTCATGCTTATTACTTGTTGAAGAAGATTTTTTTAGCACTTAATTTGGTTCACAATTGAACTCTTTTCATGATATAAACTTGTTTAGAGAAATATGTATGGAGCTTGGGAGCAGTATCTTGGGCTGGAGCACCCAGACAGAGCTCCAAGGAGGGCACACAGTATTTTGGATGAAATGTATATTTTGGATGAAATGTATATTGGATGAAATGTTTTGTTTTCTAAATTTTATTTTTTTTAATCGCTGAAAACCTACTACTGACGGGCTTCTAAGGAAGGCCCGTCAGTGGTGACATGGGCTCTGCTGACGGGCTTCTAAGGAAGGCCCGTCAGTGGTGACATGGGCTCTGCTGACGAGCTTCTAAGGCCCGTCAGTGGTGACATGGGCTCCACTGACATTTGCAGGCTGACGGGCCCCCAGCCCGTCAGTAGAGAGGTGTTTTCGCCCGTCAGTAGAGACCCATGCTGCAGTAGTGACACAGCTGTCACACAGGTGGAAGACACCGGTGAAGAGTTAACCTAACACAGGTGCTCTACTTAGACTGCCTGTGACACAGGTGCTAACACAGATGAATACAAGTGAATGAAGCAACTGTGTAACAGATGATCACACACAGGTATAAAGGTAATCTAGCACAGGTGAAAAGGTAAACTTAGCAGATCAAGTCTAAGAGACACAAGCAAGCAAGGATAAACAAATATGCATGCAATACAAGGAAGTAAAGGAGACTCAGGGGTTTTTCACCGAAGTTCCCAACTCTTTGCAGAGAAGGTACGTCTCCGTTGGAGAGACCACTCCTAAGAGCTGGCCAGCACTAAAACGTGCTTCTTCTCCGAGTACCTGATCCTTCAGGACTCTTCCTTTTGCTTGTGGAGATCCTTTTGCCTTGCAGCAGGTAGACCTCAGAACACCTTCACAAACTACTGGTTCAGCCCACACAAGCTTGGGTGATACCAGCAACTCCTACACCCGTCTAGGAGCAGACAAACTCCAAGAGTAACAGATGATGCAGCAGCAATCTCTTGGAGGAACCTTTGCTCGTGCTCTAGCTCATAAACTCACTCGAACTAACCCTTAGGCTCTTGGCTCTTGTGGAGTGGTTGGAGGCTTTGCAACGGTCGTATGTGAATCACTGATTTGAGCAAGGTTGAGGACAGAGTCCTCCCCTGGTCCCCTATATATAGGGTCCTCAGGCACCTGACCGTTACCCTGTTGCCACGTAGGATTAAGTGAACCACCGGTGTCAGCCACCGGTGACACAGCTACACCCTACGCCCAACTGTACCCGGCTCAGGCAGACCGACACCTGTGTCACCGGCGGCGCACACAGGTGAACCCTTAGCTGATAGCCGCACTACTCAGCCCGGTCCTGGCACATGACATGCCCTCAGCATACTTCAAACTCTAATACCTATAAGGAGAGAACCTCCGACAGACTTCTGACTCAGCAGACCGCCCATCGCAGTGCAGGTATCTTAGCATTTACAAGCTCTCCCCTGGTACAGAGATGTACCTGAGTCATAGAGCGGAAGACCATCTGTGACACAGCTGTGTCACACAGGTGCCTAAAGCTCTAGGGTTTTCACTGTTAGTACTGCAGAGCACTAACACAAAACAGCCACATACTTTTGTGCAAAGCTATTGACACAGGGCAATTGGCCTCAAAGCACCAATCCCCTTGACCAACACTCTGAGCAATGAGCAAGGTTCCCTTAGACAACTGCTACTGTTTCATCCCTCTTGATAGTACGGGTGATTCCTATGGACTCAAAGAAACTAGCAAATCTAGGCTTTACCTGCCACCAACTGAAATCACGGCCCTTGACGCATCAAGCCACCATCACCTTGCTTGCATCTCCCTGCACAGCACCGGCTTCTTCTCAGCTGTGACACAGCTGCCTAGCACAGCCATCTCTTTGTCCTTGAACCACCTTGTACCCTTTTTGGTGGCCATCCTTCTCTAGATAACCCTACTTCATGGAACCTGTAAACTCTGCTTACACTCAATGTAAACATTAGATTCCAGTTTAGGTTGCCATTAACCATCAAAACCATATCAGGGCCTAGATGATCTTTCACCCAGGAGTTGGGGATCAGTCGTTCTTTCGGCCACTACGTGCACGCTATGTGACGCCTGCACAAGGACTACGAAGAAGCCGTCATTGCTGGGCTGCCCCCTTCTGCTGCAGGTCAGTTGTTCGTAGTTGTATGTTATGAATATTACACAATATATTAGCATCATTACATTACATACTTTGCAGGTTTGGTCGTACAAGCGTTTCCCTATAGGGAGACCATTCGTGAACGCGGACGAGCCTTACGGAGTTGAGTTGTACCACAACAACCCACTCGGGGGACCTACTTTCGGTTTACTGTGGACACGGCGTTGGGTAAGTTCGTGCCTACAACCATACGTGCTTTTGCTATATCTATTTGATTGTTTTGGACACAGCTCCTGCAGCCTTACATTTAGGCTTGGGGGGCGGCTACGGAGGACTGTTGGGAGGAGTCTAGGACCTTCGACCTTCAGGCCCATCGGGCTTACCTCCAGTGATACGTTGCTCGGACTCGCATTTTCCTTCTACCACGCATGGAGCGTGAGGAGATCCAGCCAGCACGGACCACAGATTTGTACCCACGAAGCAGTGCACGTTTGAGGACCAATGCGGTACGTTCTACTACTTGTTTGAAAATATATGTTATACACTCTTTTCGTTTCTAACAACATCTTATGTACGTGCAAACTGAGGTGGCACGTGAGCTTCATGACCACATCACGACCGAACTAACGAGATCGAGGACAAGAGAGGACTCTATTGCGTGGTCTCGTGCAGAGGAGCTCTACCATAGTTTGCTCCACGCTCTTTCTTGCACACGGGCATCAGATGTGGTCGACCCGCAGAGAGGATGTGGAGCACACCTCCCTCGAAGGCCGTCCGCGATGCAGCCTACTCCCCCAAGTCCTTCACAGGCCGGTGGGTCATCCTGGCAGGCGCCGCAGCACGAGGTCAGGCAGCTGTTTCCTTGGGACATGTCGTCGAGCTCTCAGCGCACACCTACACAGATTCCATCCATGATTCCTACACCTGGTACGTAATCTTTTGCTGCTTCCGTAATAGATTCAACATTTTTACTCACAATCATGACCTATTGTCTCCCACAGGTTTTGTTCCCATGTCACATGGAGGAGGAGGTTCGGACAGCCCGTCTCGATACTTCTTGAACACTCAGTTCAACCCCGCTGATAGTTCTGCGTTGGGAGGAGGGTATCCTACCCCGTCTTCGCCGCCGCCACCCACGCAGGACACCCAGCCTACCGCCCCTCAGCTTGATGAGCCCTTGCACGATCGAGGCCGTCGTACGATTGTTCCGCCGGGACAGTTAACGTACTCGGACTTCCGCAAGAGGCCGCGGAGGGGGACCGCGTCGAGGACGTGGACAGGAGGCCCAGGAGGACCTGCCAAAGGAGAGTAGCAGGAGTAGTTGTTTCAAATAGTTATGACTGCATCCTTTTGAATTTTATCTATGTTAGTTCTACTACTTTTACTTGGAACACTTAGGTTATTTCATCGAAATCTAGACTACGAGTACGATACATTGTTATCGGTACACATGCGGTAGATGGTACGATAACATTCGCATGATACAACCATAGAACCGAACAACCTAATAATAGAACAACTAAGATAATAGAACATAGGACAACCTACTCAGGACCTTTCGGATATTTTCCCTTCCTCATATGACGAGCGTGAGCTTCCTCTCCTTCTTCCTTCGCGCGACGTGTGGTCCCGGGCTTCCTCGCCCTTTCAGTCTCACGTGCTTCTGCAGCTCGGCGTTCCGCCTCCATTTTTTCCTTGCGTTGCTCCTCCTACCAACGCTTTTGCTTCTCCTCCTCTTCCGCCTCGTACATGCGTTGCAGAGTGTAATCTCGCCTAAAATATATCTCACGCATCAGTTGTTCTTCATCCTCTTTCGATTGGGTAATGTCCAGCCACTGAATGTAGTCACATATAGTGGGGGGAGACTGTAAGCAAATGAGTGTTAGCATTGTGTTGCATCGTGTTACGAACGGGTGGAACCAAGAACTACTGGGTGCAATGCGTGTTTTACCCTTCGACACTGTGTGCGCACGGCAACCTTCGCTGGCTCTTCGTCGTAGTTAGCGCACATGAAGAACCTTCTTCCGAAGGTGTACGACATCTCTCTTGACATCATTAGTTTGCACGGATCTTGGCACCAGCAGAGGGAAACCTTGACTCCGTTCGGCATATCGGCAGGAAACTTCTCCTTCGACATATCGTCCGAACCAGATGAAGCCATTCCTACCATTTTGCAGTATGGGCGTGGTTAGTACATCCAACAAACTAAAAACAATTCTGCAAATATTTACCTCACTTAAGCCCCCCTGTCGAAAGCCCTCTTCCAACTCGCCTCCAAAACCCCTCTCCTCTCCTCTCTATCCACGTAGTTGATCTATTATGTTCGTCGGTGGGTGGGAGACAGAGAGAGGTCTGGGGGTGGATAAATAGGGCAGCTAGGCCCAAGTCGGCAGCTGGCTGGCCGACTAGCCCCAAGTCGGCAGCTGGCTGGCCGACTAGCCCTTCGCGCCAAAATCCGTTGATTTAGTCGGTTGCTGGGCTGCCAACTTGCCTATTTCGGCTATTAGTTTGCCAATTAGTGCATTTCCGCAATCCAACTACTGACTTGCAGCAAGTCGGCAGCTGGCTGGCCGATTAGCCGTTTGCGCCAAAATCCGTTGATTTAGTCGGTTGCTGGGCTGCCGACTTGCCTATTTCGGCTATTAGTTTGCCGATTAGTGCATTTCGGCAGTTGTGCGGTCGACCGAGTGTTATTTTTATAATTTTTCGATTTCGTGTTGTATTGTTGTGATTTACAGAAAAAATAATATTTAAAAAAATTAAGCATAATGGAACCCTCGATGTTATGTCTTCTGAAAATGAGGACTCTGTTCTAATTCATTGATAGACCTAAGAATGCCCAGAGTGCTCGCGAAGGCACACGTCGCACATGCGAACCGCTCCCCCGTCGACAAGGCCACCGGACAAGGATCCGCCGCTACGCCATTCTTGGATCCCCCGTCCTCGCTCGCGACCTCATCACCATCACAGGCCCGCACGATGTCATCTCACCGTCACTTGGACTGCCACTTACAGCACTCATTTGGCAGGAACCCGAAACATCTGATCCTGAAGAATCTCTCTGAATCCACGACAGCGACATGAATTATATAATTTCTCTCCAATTGGAAAGAGGCGTGCAACTTCTTCCTCTGTTTTCTTTCTCGAGATAGAACACCACTTGGTTTCCGGACATCCCTGCACATCCGTTCGATCGACATCGACATGGCCACCGGGCGAGACGCCGGCGGCGGTGTTGGTGAGGACAGAGAGAGGAGGAAGAAGGTGGAGCTGGTGCAGGAAGCCATCCACGGGCTCCTGGAGGAGAAGAGAAGGAAGAAGACGCAGCAGCAGCAGCTAGGGGCAGAAGAGAAGGGCGCCATGGTTCCGCAGGATCAGGAGGAAGACCTCCTCCTCTCCTCGTTGCTCTCCAAGGTATGTGCACGTATGTGTGTGTATCTACTTGTACATCTGAATTGTCTCAGGTTGGAGATTCACCTGATGGTTTTCAGATTATGTTTGATTGCATCTACATGTTAGAAATTGTACCAATCACTGCAATTACCTGGAATTAATCTACATTTGTTTCGTTTCATCATTCTTTGATGCAAATCCTGCTACGTTTGCTTCATTTCGTCCTTCTTTGATGCAAATCCTGAAACCCTGCAACATCATTGTTTTCTTGCAACAGTTAGATGCTGATCTGGACCATGCTGAACCGAACTCCTTCCATCCTAACTATGAGGCTAGATACGGTGAAAGCAGCAAGGAGGTGGAGCTAGGCGATATCGCAAAAGACCTGAACAAAATCAAGAGGCAGAACATGATCACCCACGTCTTACTCGGCACGGTCATCGTCATGACGGCACTGTGGCAATTCAACGAGGTGTCGTTCCTCCTCGCTGTGCAGAGAAAACTGAGCAATCCTTTTAAGTCCTTGGGGGACTTGATCAAGGGTTCCCTGAATAGACGGAGGAAGCCGGTGAATGAGGCATTGCCGGCCGGCATCCCCGATGTTACTCAGAGTGATTTGCCGATGCTAGTCATCGGCAATGATGAAGAATGATTCATGCTATAGAAATGCAATTCTTTTCCACGTTTATTGCTGTTCATCTTCTTTACAGGTCAAGATTTGTATGTTCATCTTGTTAACAAGTAGAAGGAAATGCAGCGCCTTCCAAGAATCTGAAGCAAGTCTGCATTTTTGCAGGTAGGTTTGTTTGGTCTCGTCAAACACACTTCTATTGGTTCTTAAAGAATGATGTTTTGTCGACTAAGCAACTTTTAATGTGCTCCTTCATCATTCTTGATTCTCTTGTTCTGGATTGTAACTTTCTGAGAATTTGTTCTTTTATTGTACTTTCAATGACCTTGTTCTCCTTGAGCTTTTCATCTCTCCTGCCAACCAGAAGCAGACATTGTAATTTCCCCCTCATTTGGTTAGTGTTCAGTAGACCAAGGCGCAGCACATTTCTGGAGCTGTAAATTTTCTGACTCACGGATATAGTGCATCATCAGTTGCAAGCATAGAAACTTCTCTGACGTTACAAAGCACGTAAAAATATTTTGCACGGAGTTAAAAAAAAAGAGAATCTGTTGCACAGATTTAAGACCCCCTCTCAGCTCTCCCTGCAAGAACACTATATACATCTTACACATCGAAGTTGAGTTATGTCAAGCAGCTTGAAACCTGGAAATACAGGGCACAATGTATTACAATTTTAAACACATCTTATTCAGAATACTGGCATTATGCGATGCCAGTATTTCATTAACTTCGAGGAGTTCCGTGATTATCCTAACGTAGAGAACTCGAGAAGTCAGTAGACAAATGTAACGCAGCAATAGATACAATCAATCCTCACCCTTCGACCGAAATCAGAGTTCAGAGATACTATGAGTTGGTTCTGTAACTTTTGTTACGGTCTTCACAATTCTAGTGAACTGAACCCATAGCAATAGTCATATACATGCGGATAGGCAGTTTTGAGTTATCCCACAATGAGGCAGGCACTTCAATGCAGAGATTTCCACTGGAACGAACACACAGATGAGCCCTGGTACTCTCACTGCTTAAACATGCCGGTTCACGCTGAACAGGGGCTCTGCCACATTGAAACGTCCAATATTAGGCCACGGGGTTGATCCATGAGGAGCTTTACGCTCTTGTTTTTGCTTTCAATCTCTTGCAATAAGATTTTAAAGGTTTAGACAGGTTTGCATTTTTCTAAAATTTGACACGGAATTACATTGCTGTGCTTAACGTCGAACCTATGAAGATATGTCAACCTTAAGAAGCTTTGAACTTCAAAACACCAACCAACCATGGATGTGCCCCAGGGAATACAATAGAAATGGTTTTTATATCATTACGATAGGATGTGATATGCGGTATACAAGCACTTAAGGTAGCATAGGAAGATAGAGGATAGTCAAAATAGTACCTTCCGCAGAACAGATGCACGCTCTTCCAATCTCCCAATCTCAACTTCATCTGCTTTGCCATCTGGTGATCTAATCTCCTAAAAGAGGGTACACAGAAACAATAGCATCCAAAACAGTAATAAACCATTCTGGTTCATAAAACAAAAGCAACAAGAAAGTTAAGTACTTTTCTGTAAGCACGTCAAGTATAGCTGCCTGGTTCTTAGTATCGTGCTATTTGCTTCTCCATATTCCATTGCATTTTGGCTCTTTTGAACAGAACACCAGAATTTCTATAAGCTACTATTGATTTAGTGTTTAGGACCTTTAGGCTTGCATCTAATATAACAAATGGAAGGATGCATATTGTTATGCATTAATATTTGTACAGTCCATTCCTCATGTGTCATTTCGATACAGTGCAGCCCAAAAATAATTGTACAAGCCTGTATTGACTTCTCAAAGCAACACCATTTCTGACCAATAGGTGGGGACTGATGACAAGTGATTACATGAGTAATGACATCGATAATAGCCCCAGTCTTCTTGGACTAATAATGTTGCTATCCTAGTCGTATTATAGTGAATACTAGATAATGAGGTGAATCTCTACAGACAGATACACTTAATTTCACCATTTTTTGACTAAACAAAGTCACTTGTGATCTCAATCACAGATGCGATTTCGAGTTTTGACTGTCATTTTGCCAAACAAATTCTTGCCTAGCCTACAGAACAGAAGCAAAGACATGAATTTGTATTCTTTACATCAAAGCACACCGACCTGAGCTACTTAGTAGCAGCATAAGAAACATAAAAAACAATCTTTTCTCCCATCAAATCGCATAATCGAAGACAAGTAAATCTCACCTTCTGAGAGCACGATGATACTGCATCGATGGACGCCCGCAGCGCCGCCACGGCCGTCTTGTACCGGTGCCTCGCCTCGTCCAGCGACCCACCGGGTCCAACGCCGGCTCCCCCGCCGCCGCCGCCTCCTCCTCCTTCCGCGTCAGCGGAGGTGTGAAATTCCGGTGCGGTAGGAACCATGGTAGGCTGGTGTTCCTGCTGGTGGCTAGAGGAGGAGGACGACGACGAGACCAGAGGGCGGGGTTGCAGAGCTCGTGGTTTATGGAGGTGAGGATCTGGAATGCCGCCGCCACGGCCTCCTCCAGTTGCCGGTGACCCTCGCCCGCCAGATCCTGCTGCCGCCCCGCCCCCTCCGCCACGGCCATGTGGCTAGCCGGAACCCTAGCTCGTTCTCAGCCAACTCTTTTCTTTTGTTCTTTCCTTAGATTTTTCATTATTTTCGGAGCCATGATTCAGGAAAACGAAGGATCTTTCAAGTTAAGAGAAAGGAAGGATCTTTTCATTCGAGCATGATGAATCGTTTTATCTTTGAGCTCATGTGTTGCTGCAATGCTCCAACTGTTTTTGTTTGACTATCCGCAATATGTTCTGCATCCTCCTCGGTACCCATTGTTAGCTGAAAAGTTCATTTCATCCATTAGCATTAGTTCCAGGGAAATTTTTACGCGGCATCACATCCCAAAATAGTCTACTACGTGTTGGTACTAATTGATCTTTCCCCAAAAATTCAAGCTGGTCTTGATGCTCAGTAAACATAGTTTCCCTTTGAAAGGAGGATCCTTGTGTTCAGTATCCCAGGCAACCAGCAGTCCAGCAGCTGCTCCTCGACCTCAGCACAATTCCAGTCTGAGACATAGCGAGAGTTTGCTCAGTTCAGGACTTGTTCAGGTGTACCAGAACAGCCCAGCAGCTGAGAAGCTACTCTGCTTTAAGACTGTTCTCAAAGTTCAGCTGCTGCTCTTGCTAAAATGTAAAAACTGCTACTGTATTCTAGAACTGAATGAAGGACACAACATTCCCAACTATCCACCGCATCCAGAACTCTAGGGCAGCATGCACTTCTTTGCTTGCATGCCCAGTAGTCTCAAGATTCAGCTGGTACTTCAGTTGCTTTTCATATAACTGTTAGAATCTTGAACTGAAATGGAACACAACAAGATCAGCTTCCGAGTTCTGGCTACTGTAAAGCCTGGAGGAACAAACAAGACCGGAATCTCTCAGGTCTCAACTTCTGCCATCCTACATTGCACTAAATCTTCTGGAACTGCCGCACTAACTGCTGTAGAAGTCTACTATGGTTCTGAACAAGAACAAAATGCCAAGACCATCTCCACAACGGAACTCCACTGTCTGGAGTATCAGTGCTCATTTTCAACTCACAAGGTCGTGTGCACCTGACTTTGTTTTGTTTGCTTGCTTGCCCCAAAGTGCTGCAAGTTTTTATTTGCTTGCTTCTGAACATTGTGCATCTTCTTCGCGTAATGAGAGTCTGTGAGCATAGTAATGACAGGATGAACCACTGCAATATAGTCACAAAAGCCTTTGTGCAACTTACTTACCGTTGCAGTTTAGTTCCATGCTAGGAAACAAAATGCTCAGCTTTGTTTTGCATGTTGCTTCTGAACATAGACAATTGGTTCTAGTACTGAGTAATGGCAATGTTTTGTGATAATAATAACCGAGTTAACCCCGCAATAGTACTAGCAATAGTGTCAGTGTTGTATTTTCAGATGTCAGTACAGAAAACACAAAAAGTGCTAGTCAATGATGATGATGTAGAGGAAGGTACTTAAAAGAGAAACATGAAGGGTGGGTCCCACTGTGCAAAAAGTTTCTCACACGCATACACGTACGAGCACCGCTGCACTGCACAGGGTATCTATCTATATTAAAAAGAAGGAAAAAAAGAATTTAGGGTTAGAGAGACTTTCCTGTTTGGTGGTTGTGATTTTAACCCTTAGGCTGTACTGTGAAAACCCTGAAATGCCCCTGGCATCTGGTTAAGCCAACTGCAACAGTAGGTTACCCACTGACATGAGTTTACTGAAATGACCCGAATAAAGTGCCGGATACATACATGTGTTGTATACATATATAGTGGTGTGTATAGTAGGACCCACCGAGTGATATTTATGACAGCTTTCGCATGTGGGAGTCCGTCTGTTAACATCAAAACTCCAGCCAATGATTAAGCCTTAAAATTCGAGAATTAAATTAAATAAGCATCATCCAGCATCTGAATTTGCTCTATAGTGCAGTTTGCTGAGGTACGAAATGATAGAAACGCCCCTGTGTGAGGCTTAACCATGGTTAAGTTCTGCACCCATGAAAATTAATTTTGGCATCAAATGAGGGCAAAGTTCAAAACTTTTAGGGCATCGAAACAGATTGGATTTTTTTTTATACACAACACATGACCTACTTTTTTCCTACTAGTACCCCCTGGTATCAAATTTATTTTGCCAGTTTCACTAAAGGTTTGAGGCAAAAAAAAAGTCCTGTTTTTTAAGCCCTCAAATAAAATTTGGGGAAAATACAATTTTTTTGAGGCGCTCGTGGCTTCGAATCTCCTGAATTCGCGCGCATCCCCGAACAAATTGGAACAGGTACATCCTAGATCGATTCCTCTCCTCCTTATCTCTCGATCGAGCTGCGTTTCGGAGCTGGCCGTGGTGTCTAGCGGCAGATCTGGGCACCTAGGGTTTGGGGCCGGTTCTTGGAACCCTGCAATTTTTCGGCTTTGGGGGTCGGAACTATACACAGGTTGGTGTTCCGAGGCGCAGATCATGCGGATCAGTAGGTTTCTTGGCCCGATTGGAGCTGGATTGGATGGTGCCTTGTGCTGATTTGACATTCCAGGACTTCTTTTGCTCGTCTTTTCCGATTTTGTGCTGGCTTTTGGAGTTGGCTGTTGAGATTTTGTGGTACTGTGAAGAAAGATTGGATCTTTTGCTCCAAATATATCTTTTATCAGTGTACGCATGGTGGCTGTTTTTCAGCTTCTTTAGCTCTTCATCTGCTTAGCAGGTACTTGAGAATAGTTTTACTGTGCTAAATTAAAATTTTCTAGTGTAAATGGGGGCACCTATATGAAGTGAGAATTTTGAACCAAGTGAACTTGACTGTTGCAGAGTTTAATTTTGGTGTGCTTGTTTTACTAAACGGGGTATTTTAGTTCGTCCCATGCGCATGTTTTCTTATGTCTGTTCTACTAGATTCCTGAGAGCATCCTATTCCATGCAGATTGTGGTGGGGAAAATCTCATGGGTTCTGGGTTTAGATGATGCGAGGAGTGTGTTGAGCCCTTGCTTTGTTGGTGTTGGGCTCCTTGGCTCCTGCTTGAGACCAACTGATCGCTGATTGAATCCGAAGGTGAAGATGAGCACGGAGCAGAATACCCGTGACTTGATGGATCAAGCTCTCAAAGCAAAGGATGCAGCAGAGAGGAAGTTCCATGCGCGCGATGTCAAGGGTGCACGGAAGGCTGCAATCAAGGCACAGAACCTGTGCCCATCGCTTGACGGCATATCTCAGATGGTCTCAACTCTTGAAGTTCATTTTGCATCTGAATCAAAGATTGATGGAGAGAGTGACTGGTACCGGATCTTGTCTCTCAGTGCCTCTGCAGATGAGGAAGAGGTGAAGAGGCAGTACAGAAAGCTAGCTCTGCAGCTGCACCCTGATAAGAACAAGTCGGTCGGATCTGAGTCTGCCTTTAAACTTATCTCGGAGGCGTGGAGCGTGTTGTCTGATAAGAGCAGGAAGATGCTTTATGATCAGAAGAGGAGAGACCATTCCGCCACGAATGGGGCCAATATTTTGTATACTTATAAGAAAGCAAATAAGCGAGCTCGAAAGAATGCTGCTGCCGCCACAGCAGCTGAGGCTACTACTTGTACTGCTGCGCTTGATACATTCTGGACATCATGCGACCGCTGTCGGATGCAGTATGAGTACTTGAGGGTTTATCTGAATCACAATCTTTTGTGCCCAAACTGTCACCATGCATTCATGGCAGTAGAGACTGGCTATCCTTGCAATGGAACCAGTGCCTCATTCTCCTGGTCAACCAAACAGCAGCAGCAGCACAACCACAACACTGTTAAGCATTCATATAGCTCAGCAAGCAGAACCTCTAGCATTCCAGGCACAGGAAATGGAGTATACCAACAAGAGAACACTTATGATTCCTACAACAACCAAAGTTTCCAGTGGAATCAATACTCCAAGACAGCAAGTGCTGCTGGTGCAAATGCTTACAGTACACAGACCTCAGATAAATTGAAAAGAAAACATGAGGATAGCTACATATACAATTATCCTTCAGGTGGCAATGAGTATGAGCAGGAGAGAACTACATCGGAGCATGGACGCCTTTCAAAAAGGAGGCGAAACATTAATAACATTAATAATTACTATGCTCCTGTAGATTGTAATGGAGATAACAAGGAGACTGTGGCTGCTACTGCAGGAACAAGTGTGTTCGCTGATGTGGGAAGAGTTAATGGTACTTCAGGGGAAAATTTAGATCTGCAGTAAGCGGAAGAAGAGCTAATGTGTTGAGGGAGATCTTCCAACTGGACGCCCGGAGTCTTCTTCTTGAGAAAGCCAAGGCAGCAGTTAAAGAAAAGTTACAAGATTTGAACATTTCAGCATCTACCCAATTTGTAGGGAAGGGAAAAGCAGAAAGAAAAGGAAATCATGTTGATCACAGTCTAAAGGTTAATGGTATCCTCTCTGATAAACCAAGCAATAAATTCAAGAGATGCAGCTCAAAAGACACTGATATTGAAATTACTGCAACTGATGAAAAGAATGCGGAACAGAAGCGTGTGCCCGTGTCCATTGATGTCCCAGACCCAGACTTCCATGATTTTGATAAAGATCGCACAGAAAGTGCTTTTGACAATGATCAGGTATGGGCTACATATGACAGTGAAGATGGCATGCCTCGTCTATATGCAATGGTGCAGAAAGTTATTTCAAGGAAGCCTTTCAGGATCCGAATGAGTTTCCTCAATTCCAAGTCCAATAGCGAACTGGCACCAATTAGCTGGGTTGCCTCAGGTTTCTCAAAGACATGTGGTGATTTTAGGGTTGGAAGATATCAGATTACCGAAACAGTCAACATCTTTTCGCACAGAGTTAGCTGGAGTAAAGGTCCTCGGGGAATTATCAAGATTGTTCCCAAGAAAGGTGATACATGGGCTTTGTACCGGAACTGGTCTTCTGATTGGAATGAGCTTACACCTGATGATGTGATATACAAGTATGAGATAGTAGAAGTGATTGATGATTTCACCGATGAGCAAGGTGTGACTGTCATCCCATTACTGAAGGCCGCTGGTTTCAAGGCGGTCTTCCATAGGCATGCGGACTCCGATGTGGTCAGAAGGATACCGAAGGAACAGCTTTTTCCGCTTTTCACATCGAGTTCCTTCTCGTCTGCTCACTGGGGAAGAAGGCAATAATGCTCCAAAAGGCTGCCATGAATTAGATCCTGCTGCAACTCCGGTCGACCTTCTTAAGGTTATTACAGGGGTTAACAAAGATGACACAACGAGAATTTCTGAATAGAGCTCACCTTTTGATCTCTGAACTTGCATGCCTGAAGTGTCAAAGTGCATTGCGCTGAACATCTGATCAGCACTATTTGGCTCTTTAGCTCTATTATGTCATCTAGCTTTTGGCTGGTGACTTGCACTATATTGCCAAGGCAAACATGCTAATGTTGAGGACTCCTGACTACTCGTTTTAGGGATTCTAACATTTAATTTCATTGTACTAGCATAGAGTAAAAGATGAGCTAATCGGGATGCCACTTAAGATGAGGCCAGTTGTCAAAGGGATGGCAAGCCTCAGGACTTTCTACTCGGTATCACTCTTCCTTACTCGGTATGGTACTAGTTCTGCATACGAGCTTAGTCTGAGGCAGCTGCTAGGCTTCTCACTGTACCCACACTATCTGTACTCTGTACTCATTTACTTATTACGTTGTATTTCATTTAGTCCGTTGTGTCTTCGCTATAATTTGTTGAATTCGATGTTTCTGATTGAACACTGGGAAGTGGTTCAGAACATTAATACTATATGTAGTTCTGTGGTGCTCTAATTATTCGCCCCTTTTATCTTGTCCAAATTTAATATGCAGATGTCTTAAGATCGAAATTCTGCAAATGGTTTGTAAATGTGTATTGTATTGGTCACACTTCCCCTTACCACTTTATCAGAAAACAAAAGCTGATGATACTGCTTGGCAAACAAACTTCCGTTTGTTTCTTTAAGCATAACTTGCTCTGTTCATGATTGTTTCGAGTGGTTGTAAGGATTTGGAGTGCAGTTAATATGACGATATTTTCTCCCCTGTTAAGTTTTGGGTTGGAGCCTTGTGGGCTGTGGCTTAAGGTAGGAATGATTCTTTTGCACCAGTTAATCTAGCCTGAAACTACATCAATAGAAGCCAACACATTCTATTCCTTTTCATGTACAGTTTATTTCGAGCACTGCTGTTTTTTGGGTGCCCTGTTCTCCCTTGTATAGCTGTAACGGAATGTGAAATCGAAAGCGCTATGCATATGACGAATCTTGTAAAGATCCACTTATGATGCATGTGAAACTATCAGCATTTACCATGTTCTCTCTTATTCACTATGGTGGGCAGTGTAAAATGTGTACTGTAACCTACAGGAGAGCAGCTCTACGGACAAAAAATAATCGTAATGTTTTTACAGAAACTGCCGTGTCGTTTGGAGACCAGGCAGTACCATATCGTTCTAGAAGAATTTGTGAATTCAATATATAATTAACCGTGTAAAATTCTTCCGAGAAGAATTAGGCCCTGTTTGGAAGCTCCGGAAATATTTACTCTTGTAAACATATTACAAGGGTATTTTATTTCAGCTTGTAAATTACTGTTTGGGTAAACCCTTGTAAATCAGCAAGAGATGGGTAAACCTTTATAAATGAGCATTAACAATTCTCTTTTTGTTTGTATACAAAGCATATATATCCGCTAGCCTACTTAGAAGGCTGGGACCACAAGAAACATTGCCGAACATCACATCGTTCAGCAGTAATTCAGCAGACAAAATTGCAAATTCTCAGCTCATGAAACCCCACGCATATAACAGAACCAGAATTAATGCAAAACAACCAGCAACCAGCTATTCTCATTACAGAATCCAAAGCTGCTCCAAGCATTCGACACTACTTACAAGTTCTCAGCATAGTTCAAACCATAGACAGTCAAGAGCTGCTCCAGGCATTAACATCCCGACACATCACGTAAGGAGATAGCTGTTGCTTGTTAGAGAGCTGTTGAACCGCTTAAGTCACCTTGATTTTAGATAATGTCATGGTGTCTACATCGATAGATGCTTTCTGCATCTGACTACATTCAAATTTCTGCATATGCTAGCATAAAAACCTAAAATTCAGAAACATTCTTGTATATTTCTTCTCTTTACAGAGAGTTCAGACAAAAGTAAGAAATAATAATGGCCTCAAAGCATTGCTAATAATTGACAGTAAGGTCTATGATGTAGCAAGGCACCAAAAAGCTTCTAAACCACAAGCTGAGAAGGGCAAAAGCATGTCAATTCAGTTGAGATATGCAAAAGAAACAGTCTAAATCTAAACATAGCTACAATTTCTTCGGTTCACTTCTTGAGGGAGTAAAGTAATTTTTGGCAAAAAATAGATGGAGAAGTACAGAATGCGTCACCTCAGCCTTTCACAAGTGCATGTAGATATCAGAAGCAAGAGTAGCACACAACTGTGGTCGTCGGCGCTCATCTTGATGTACCGGCACTGAAGCTCTGCGCAAAGCGGGCGAGGAAGGACTGGTACGCCGGCACGACGACAGCGGCGATGGACATCCGGAGCTCCAACTGCAGCTGCTCGTCGTCGAAACTCACGAATGTGATCAAAGCTACCACTAATTCACTCCCCAAGTGCCAAATTCATTAGGAAAATCCAAATTCATTAGCATAAAGAATAAAAATGTGTAGCACAAGCAGTGAGCAATTTAGTAGCGAGATATTCACTCCAAACAAAGAGAAGACCAACGAAAGCTAAACAAAAAGAGAACAAATTTGGAGCAGCAGTGGGAGGAGGGATCTCACATCTTCACCAAAATCACTGTCGAATTCATCACCAACATCCTGCTCTTCCTCATAGTTATCATTCTCCTCTTCTTGTGAGAAAGAAAAGCACAACCAAACAAGAAACGGAATAGTTGAAGAATACGAGACGTCTCCAGAAGACGAGGAAAATATGATTCCTCTGCAACGGATGGACCTCCTTGAGGGCTTCTTGGCCTCATCCTGCTCGACTTCCTCCTTGACGAGCTTGGTTATCCTGCGAAATCAGGAGCAGCATCAGAAGTAGGGAAGAAAGGGAGAGCGAGGAGCAGGGAGGCCACATCTTGCCTTGGGTGAACTGGAATCAAATGATGCGAGAGAGGAACAGAGAAGGGATTCACTTACGGTGCAAGGGATCACACAATGCGGAGAGAGTGTGGGGGAAACTATGCCGTCGGGATCACGCAGAGGAGCGGGGCGATGGAGGAGTACTTGACGGCGACGGCGCATATGGACTCAGGATCTTGCCCGAAGCAGGAGACGAAGAGGTGGAGCTCGGATCTGTCGAGCTGTGCCCGAGGGACGCCGGATCCAGCGGCCAAGGTGGTCGGGTTCGGTCATCGTCGCGCGGTGGAGACCTTCGCCAAGCGCGACCTCACCAAGCATCGGCGAGCCTAGGAAGGGGCAGCAGAGACCTCGCGGTGGCCGTCGCCTCTTCATCCCCTGCTCGCCGCCAGACCTCGAGGGCGACCCCGACTTCCATCAGAAAATTTTCGTGGCCTGCTTCGGTCTGTAAAAGTTTTCGGGTGTAAGGGCCCAAAAGAGGTCCAATACGGGGGAATAAAAATATGAAAATGGTGATCCAAACAATCCAATCCGGTCCAGAATGAAAAAAAATTCAGGCCCATGTTTTACACCGGTATTGAGCCTAATACCAGCTCCCAAACAGGTCCTTAACGGTGTTCTGATTGGTTTCTTCTGGTACTTGGTGTTTTTACGATTCGGGGGAACACCATAATATCACTGTTGTACATCAATGATATGATGAGGCTTACATGTACATCAGACAGGACTAGGATAAAGAATGTTGGGCCAAATTGCAATTCTAATACATGGCGCGCAGATCATTTTCAAGTTATACTGAACTCAGAAATCTGAGATGCTTGATCGCCTCCTGCATTTCTAGAGGAACCGTACTTATGAAATTTGACATAAAAAAGCCACAAATATATATCTTCGAATAACTTATTGGTTTGAAAAAAAATTTATAAGAGTGAAATCTATTGCTTCGGCAAGACCAAGGAGTATAAGAGCCAGTATACCCAATTGTTTAATTGTGGAAAGGTTCTTTTACCTTTAGGTACCTTGGTATTCCTATACGCTATAGAAAATTATTGATCAAACATTAAAAAGGGGTGAAGAATCGTTTTGAAAAAAGACTAAATAGTTGAAAGGGACAACACCTTTTTAGTGATGGTCGCTTAGTGCTTATAGTTCTACGCTGAGTAGATTGTCTATATTTGTGCTCTCCTTCTTTGATGTGCCCGTTGGAGTACGTGAGGGTCATCCAGGTTTTCTGACAAAGTGATAATCAGAAATGCAGAGATAGACTTGTGAAGTGGGGAATTTTGTGCAGACCTAAGGATCAGAGTGGTCTTGGAATTCAGAACTTCGCACTCAAGAACATATGCTTAATGTTTATTGAGCAAGTGGTTATTTAAAATGTTAACGAATGAGGAGGTATGGCAATATATTCCCCAAAAAATATACCTTAAGGGGAAACCCCAAATGTTAACGAATGAGGAGGTATGGAAAGATATTCCCCAAAAAATATACCTCAAGGGGAAACCCCCTCTCCACAGCCCGAGCCAAGCCCAGCGGCTCCTAGTTTTGGAGTGGGGTAATGAAAGTGAAAGAACAATTCTTACATTTTGGTACTTTTTTGGCTAAGTGTGGGACTGAGATTGTGGGGACCCAGAATCTATAACGTAGAACTTTAAGTGGAGTCACCCGCTAAGTCGAAACGTCAACCCTGACCTCAACCCTTGGGCATAAATTTTAAGAGGAGTGGAGTGATATGACTTCGAGTAGACCGAGACTTCAACCCCGAACTTGCTCCGGTAAATTAATACACAGGTTAAGTAGGGTGATATGGTCTCCTCACCCTTTTCTCACTGAGCCAGAACTTCAATCCTAGACTCGTCCCAACAAATCAATGCTCAGCTAGAGTAGGATAATATACTCCCCAATCTCTCAATGAATGGGTCACTTCACATGGGTGATCACACCTAACAATTCTATACCATAGACTCTGAAACCATATCTGCATCACATGCTTAATAATCATACACGCATGGCACGTGAGACAGGCAAGAACAAACCAGTATCACAACATAGCTCTATGACATCCAATATAAACTTCATTACTAAGAGACTCTTACAATGAGCAAGTTAACGACTGGATGCATACATGGTCGGATGACAAGTACGAACACAGCGGAAACATCTTAGCAACTTAGACAGTTGCAAAATTAACAAATACCATAAGATGGCGAGAAAGTAATATCAGAGTGATATCATCACTTTCCCAGATCGTTACCTGGGATCCCCTAAGCCAAGGCGTTGCCAAAGATGATCCTTTTCGTAGATAGATAACTGAGTGGACAATCCGATCATAATAACAGCAAAATGCGTACAAAAATTGTACTCCGCAAGACTTACGGAAAATTAATAATAGATGCACAATGTAACAAAGGAGGATATTTGTGGAAAAATTTGCATAAAGCCAATTTCAACTTTTTATTACTTTAAATAGATGTAAATCTACTACTAGAGCAGTTCATAAAAAGATAAGCGAGCATGCTTCCAAAACTAGTACAGAGCTTCTGTTCATCCTCAGCTTAACACCACTCGACTCTTCCTCGACTACCCGGGAGGAAGTAGTCACTAGCTCCTCTAAAGAAAAGTTGGCATATTTTAGAGTAACATTAGACTTGTCTAATTCGATGCGGATTCTCATCAAATTGTCCATAAAACGCGGACACGGCTATTCGAATAGTTCAAACCCTGCAGGGGTGTACATCTTTACCTACATGAATAGATCGACTCTTAATGCCATCACGATTGACACACTTCACGAGATGTGTTGGCAGAGTGTGATCTAACACGACCGTTACAATGCTTTCGGTCTCAAAAGTTGTAGCATGTGATACATCTCCGGTTCCGGACCGTGTGTAAACCCTTATATCTATATTGAGGCACCACATCACATCATTTTTCACTCACTCAGCAAATGGAAATGGCAGACTATGCAGCTCATATACTAAGTCTAGGCAAATTATTTAGTCGTGGGTGGCCCATTATACCACCCGTGTAGAAGTATGCAAATCTTGGATCAAAAGGACACCGGAAACCGGTCCTTGTGGGAAAACGAGACAACCCACCATGCTCCCAGCCATGACCGCTCGTCTAAAACCGATGAGTATTAATCAAATTCATTAATTACTCCTCAATAGTTTCTAAACCATACCTCACTTAACCCATCCATCAGATGTTGAATTCTTTGCTATCCTAGGAATTATGACTTTTACATGTCTAAGCGCAAAGCATGAAGTATCAATATAAGTAAACTAAGGATTTGACTAAACCAGTATAGTTAGGTTGGGAGTGATTGTTGTGGCGTTTCGGGTTATAAGACAGTTTAATGCAAAAAGGATAGGACATTAACTACTTATCGAGAAGGTAGAAGTTGAACGCATGCAATATAAAGTGTGAACATAAATAATAAGTTTGCAAATAATAAAAAGCTTCAACATGTCCAAAGGGGGGCTACTTGTCTTGTTGGGTATCATCCGATATTGTTGCAAACAGTTGTTCGTAACTCACATCAACTTCGGTGTCTATCCGAAATAAGCAAAAACATCAGAAAAAGCAGTACGATAAGTATTATTGAATCGCAGCATGATGATGGCATGAAATAAATGTCATGACTTGATATGCTTAAAATAAGAATTAATAAATCATGAATCGATTTAATCGGAGTTGCGATGCTTAAAGCATCGTATTCCGAAATATTTTCGGTGAGAGAGAAATAGTTGGATTCATTGAATTAATCACGTTCATTTCATTGGTGATGCAAAACATGTAAAAAAATGGCATGAATGAGCAAGATTCATTTTTACGCATATGCTCGTATATCATTCATTCTTTTTAGATTCACATGAGTAAATCATGGTGTTTCTAATCTTTAATGTCTTTTTTGAAATGTTTCAAGTAAATCTATAAATGCAATGTTAATATAAAGAAAAAGGGATAACACTTTTAAATTGTCGATGCATTAACAACCTATGGCCGATGGGGGGTCAGAGTCAAAGCCTACCTAATTATTTTCGACGGGTCAAATCGGTCACTGGGCCTATTTCTTTTAGACGCAGGTGCCTTGAAATGGGTCAAGTTTATGCTCAAAGGATGGATTCCACGTCCGAATTATTAACTAAACTGGCTATGGATCCACTGGTCATAGAGGGCTAGAGGTCTAGATAATTTTATAAAGGAGCAGGGCCCACGCATAACTAATTCATTACCCTTTCCTTTTTCCTCCATTTCCTTTCTTCTTTTCTTTCTTTTTCCTTATTTCTTCTTTTTCTTTCTCTCCTTCTCATTTCTTTCTATTCTTTCACCCGGTCATCCACCCGCATCCTGTCTCTCACTTCCCACCCGTTCGGCTCCCCCTGCCCTCTCTCTTCGAACACCACACCGCCGCCGGGTCTCGTTCTCCTCCTTGCTGCCGCCGCACCTCGACGCCGGTGAGAGCACCCTTGGCTCCCTTCCTTCCCCCTTCTCCACTCGTCCTCCGCCCCCGCTCGGTCCTGCCCGAGCCCTCTATGCCGTCGCCTTAACCGCCCGAGAGGGCCACCCATATGCCGCCTCCCCCGTCGTCATCTTCGCTCAGGATGCCGCCACCCCGGGACCTCCTCTGCTCCGCCTCGGCTTCACCCCGCCTGGCACCTCTCTGCCTCGAGGGCGCCGTGGGTGACGTAGCCGCCGCCTTGTTCGGTACGCGCCACCTCCTCCGTGGCTCGGGAACCGCCGCCTCATCGGTCGCCGCCCTCGCCTGCCGCCCGGGACGGCGGCTTCGGCGTCGTAGCTCCGGCGGTGCCAGGGCTCCGCCTGGCTCGTCCCCCGTCGGTGGCAGGTGGGGAATGTGCCGCTGCCTCCTTCTTACGGTAAGCTTCCAATTCCCCACTTCCCTCTCCTCTGTTCTAGGGTTCTTCCAAGAGTGGTCTGATTTGGGCTCGATTGTGACTTGTTAATGAAATGTGATAAGTTAATGGTGGCTTAGGGATGCTATCATTTGGTTTAGTTGTTACCGATGTTTGTTAATTGAATAAGGCGATGCGATGGACAGAGTTACCTTATCTCTAAAAGAATCATTAGTTGGAAAGAGCAAAGTTCGAATGATTTGTTAGTTTTGCATTGTTTACTTTAATTGGTTGTGATACCAATCTGCCATGGCTGCTTACTTCGGCTTAATCACTGGTCATTGGTTATTTTTGTGCACTGATATATGTGATATGATCATATGCTTATGCTTGGAAGATGTGCATGCTGATGTACTCAGCTATGCCCTAAATGTCTTCCTGAGAGTTGATAAGAACAGAAACTGCACTTGCTAAGTGTTATAGTGGCTTGGTTACTTATGATTGATCTGGTGTATATTGTTCATGCTACACTAGTTGGAGGAATGCATTATCTCTGATGGCCATGAGATATAGATATATGTGTGCTGGTGGTCTAGTGATTTAATAAGAACAGATGGTACACTTGATTTCCCTTATGCATGTCAGATTAATTAAGTTGAAAGAACAGACATTGCCTTGATCTTAGTTATTCTCTGATTTCTAGATGAATGCATATATCAATATCAGTTGTTGAATTGAAAGAACAGATGCTTTTCCTTTTCTTACATATATGTTAGATGAGTACTGAAAGAACAGATATTGCATTAGATCTTGGGTTGTTAATGTTGATGCTTGTATTTGAAATGTTTTGCATTCTTTTACATGATTAAACTAGTAAGTACAGATGCTATATCTTGTATGGTTATACTCTTTTTATTGTCAGTTATTAGACTAAGAAAGAATAGATGCTACTACTTGGTTCAATTTTTCTATCTTTGATGATCAAAACTGAGAAATAGTTTTAGAGAGGAGGTAGAATTTCTGGTAAGAGCAGATACTAAAGATGCCCCCTAATCCCTATGATGAGCTTTAATCTGAGGGCCCAACTCCCCCCTTATACCCTATATCATCAAGTTCTCCTATGGAATTATGATGATCTTGGGGCAAGGTCTTACCTTGTTTCCAATTGGAACAAGAGTAGACTTGGGGTCTCCTAAGCTTGCTGGTGATCCTCTCTTCTTGGCCCTGGCTGCTCTTGGTCTACTAGTGATCTTCTCCTCCTCCTATTCTTGATGGCTCTCTTGCTGTTCTTGATCTTGGATGAGCTTCGGGGGCTTGGCTTAAACCCTAGAAGTGGTGGTCTCGATAGTAAAGGTGGTAAAGGGGCTGCTGCTACTATTATTTGCTGCACTTGGTTATTCTGTCCCTATTGGTACCAAGCCTCCCTCAGGGCTCTTCGGTGGACTTCCCTTGCCACCTCCTGCTAGCTTACTCTCCTTATCTCATTACTGGATAGCCATTGTGGTGATTCAATTGTATATGGTGGCCTTCTTGGCTAAGCTATTTGACTCTACTCCAAGCTTGAGTGCTCCTGGATGTTCACTCGATGGATAATTGCCTTATGATTCAAGTAACTTTGAGTTGGGTCAAAGAATGTGGGCTGATGGATATTTCACTTGAGGGATTATATCAAATGTTTTTGGTTTTACAATAATTTCCCTTTTTAAAAGAAAACCCATGGAGGCAAAGTAGATAAGTAGAATAGGGAAAAGAAAAGGTATTTTTTATTATCCTCATCTCTTTTCTCCTTATATGTATATATAAACATATAGTTGATTGTCCGATAAGGGTCTTAGCCAAGTGGCCCTCGGACACTTTTGAAAACAAATGTTTCATTAAACTATTTATCAAAACTAAAACTAATTAGGTTTCACCTTGGTATTATTTTGCCCCCGCAATTAATTTCGCAAGTTTAGACGGAACTGTGCCGATGAGACCACCTCTATTTCAAAATAAAAGGTTTTCAAAAATGTTTTGCCTCCTACAACAAAATGGTTCAACTCGACGATCTCAGACGAATATGTCTGAAGATCCGACGAGTGCCAACATTTCAAGTCGCCTCCCCCACAGTTAGGTTTTAGTCAAGAGTCGAAGATTAAGGTTAGATACTTGTATATGTAGAGATGCATATGATGTATTTTTCTTTCTTCATTTTTGTACATCAGACAATTGTAATTGTACTCCTTTATTATTTCTTCTTTTTACATCTGTAATCAAACATTGTAAAGATATTCTCTGATTGAATGAAGTCTAATTGTTCAAACACTTGTATGAGATGTATGCATGGTGCAATAGCCCTACGAGCGTTAGCGACGTGGTACGACAGAATCGACACAACTCATCAACGCGAGTTGTGTCTACATCCTCTCACGTCATCTCTGTTAGATTTTAATGGTTAGGGTTCTCGCGATGCATGAGATGTTGCAAACACGAACGAAAAGTTTTAAATGTTACTCAATTTCGTTAACTCAAACACTAATCAGAGTTATAAAAACCGGGATGTCATAGAGATTCGGTTATGGAAGGACAAATGGTTTTATAGCCTCGCATTAAAAGACCAGTTCCCCACTTTGTACCATATCACATGGAAAAAACACACCACTGTTGCGGAAGTTTTCAGTTTCATCCGCCTCATGTCTCCTTTCGGAGGGCCATTGTCGGGTCAAAGTTATTGACCTTGGAATACGCTGGTGCAAAGGTTGCTTTTCTCAACTTAACAACGGAGAGGACAAGTTTAGATAGAATCTCCATGCCAATGGACTCTTTTCAGTCCAATGGATGTATTCCGCCCTTAGCGACTTTCACTTCCAATTCCGCTCCAAATATATATGGCGGTTAAGATTTTCCTCAAAATAAAGATATTTTTATGGTATCTTTGCCGATGGGTGGTTTTAACAAAACATAACTTAGCAAAGTAGAATTGAAATAGTAGCAAACTTTGTGTCTTTTGTGGTCATGAGGAGGACAATTCAATATTTCTTTTTCAGATGTTATTTTGCTTGTTTTGCATGGCAAACGATCTTTATAACTTTTGGCATCACTCACCTCGTTGAATCCCTCATATTTTTGGAATTGGTTGCGGGGCAGACATATCTTTTCGCCCACAAGTTTTAGTGAGAGTAATTGCATTACGTTGATCGATTTGTGTTTATAGAAATGACATTGTTTTTGGGACAAAGAAACTAACTAATCCCTTGTAGCCTCTTTTCTTATGTATCAATTGGTTACAGTCGTGGTTCTTACTACAACCGCAATCATCACGGCAAGAGTGGATGGTTATTGGTGCCAGGAGGTTGAAGTTGGCTATCAAGGGATATATGTCCTTGTATGGATGGAGATTTAATAATAGATTATGTAATGGTTAATTTTCTTGATTATGTAGCTTGCCATGTCATTTGGTGTCATATGACTTGAATAATGTAATGATTTTGTAATAAGTGGATTGTGTGTATCTTTGGATGCAAATACCGGGGGAGTATTCTCTTCTTCTTTTTAAAAAAGGAACCGTTACTTTTTAACTGTGAGAAATCAGTCCAATCTTTTCCTACGTATGGTAACGGAGTAAAAAAAACTTATACTACTAATAAAAATATGAGTTGCTTAGAATACTAATCATCTTAACCATCATCAAATTTGATCAACAACTGTAAAAAGAACGAAAATTTTCTTGCAATTGCTAATTGTGCTTTAGTTGTCTTTATTACAATTAGCGCTAATCAAGCCATATAATTAACACCACAAAATGACACAACTAATCACATGTTTTGTATTTCTATTGGTTTTATCTGTCAAAATTAAAACCCTTCAAATACTGCATCTGCCTCCTCTCTCTCTCCACCACCTCATGTCCTACCCTTTCTCTGTCTCCTTAGCGACACACTTTAGTGCCAATTTGAGAAAATTAATAATCATCGGCAAGGATAATTTTAGATGAGCTATTTTTTGTCAATCTTATATTAGTTTTTCAGTCATCTAATAATGGCTAATTCAGCTAATGCGTTACATGTTACGAAAAGGGTGCATTACACGTGCACGTTAACTATCAAAATAAAAATGCTGAGCCGGTTGAAGGAGTAAAAACGACCCTTAAAAGGCCTGTTTGGTAAATTACCAGTTTGCCACTGTCAGGTGAATGGGACTTTTGGAATGCATTCAGTTTATTGCCACAGTGGTGGTGTACAACAATTTCTTAGCCATGTAACTCACTTGCCATACATTTATTCGTTTCCTACTGCTAACAACTGCACACATGTAATATATATCTTTTGTGATATATTTTTTATGAATATATACTCACCTATGTAGAAAACTATTAAAAAAATCGTGCATTAAGCTTGTGCTAAAATATGAGCGCTATTCTTTTAATAAGTAAACTGTACGTCATAATAATTTTTTAAGCACAAAAAACAACAATTCTCATGTGTATAATTTGAAATTAGAGTAATTAAGTGTAATTAGAAGACAATTAGTACATAAGTGATTAGGGAGGATCTAATCTTTATCCACGATCATTGGATGGAGAACTGTGAAATTAGATTAGAGATTTCAAACAAGCAAGATTGAAAGTGTCACATTCTGACTCATGTTTTTTATATTGGTATAGATTTGTGTTAGTTGTGGTGGCCAATTTCTTAGTCACTAGGAGTATGACCGTATGGGCATGGCTTACGACTTTGCAACAGTCAGGTGTGCCAAAAGATGATAGATAACCAAACAAGTCCTAAGTAGGATAAACTGAGTGACCTTTAATCATGGGCTGATGGCTCATGACCCGTTTGAGGATCAAACAAGATAACGATTTCACATTTGCGGCAGCTATGAAGACATGATGACCCACCTGTGACCATGATCGTTGTTTACTAACGCAGAAGAACGAAAAATTTAGACAGTCATCCGAGGATACAAAATCTGATCCATATCCCGTAAAGGTCCAGTAATCACCACAAACATCCGATTGCAAGAAACCATAATATGTGGCATTTAGTTGAATCTGCTGAAATCAAACACGCATTTTGGTACAAAACTCTGTTGAAGATTCAATAAGTTTCATTCTATTAACGCAATCTTCTCTCACCGATTAACAACTACAAGCCTGAATGCACTATTAGTTAAGAGATTGATTACAGAAGCAACCAAGTAGGCAAGACTGGCATTGAACATACATCCTGTCTCATGCACCATCTGTGAGGGTGCGCTTTGATGTGCTGATATATAGAACTGCATTCAGAATATATGTGTAAGAAATTATGTGTCACAGAATATCAGGAGATTAGTTGTATAGAATTTTGCTTGGTTTACATACCATTGTTTCCTCTTATAAAAGCGTCACCATATTTGTTCTTCAGCTGACCGTTAACATACTCTTCAGTTTGCTCCATTGCAATGTTCATGTAGCCGTCCAGACAAGCCAAAATACCTGGTTTGGACCCGATACAAATGAACAGTGCCAAGCAGCTTTTATGCAAGCGCCATGAACAGTCAATTATTTATAACCAAATTTTGTTGCAAGTTAATCATTTGGATCAAAAATTAAAAGGTACACTACGAGAATAATGTGCTTTGGCATCTGAGATAGGCCCTCAATCACCAAGTCGAGCACTGATTGTCAGCTACCATGAGTGTCAGAAGGAGGAATGTGAAAAGAGATTATTCAGTAAATTTGACACTACTGTAAAGAATGCACGTAGTGACACCACACCCCCCACAACTTTGTACATACATGTTTTGCTTTCTTTTGAAGTTTGCATAAATGAGAAAATCAATATAGATTCTACATCCAACACTGGTGCATGCACATTAACAAACATTACAGGACTTGACTAGCAAAAGCTTTAAAGCAAAAAATATTATTACAGCGAGACAAATCAAGAAATGTGTGTGCTTCACACATAACTTAAGTCTCATAAAGCCAGAAGTGCACCCCTGTACTGCAGAAAAGGAGCATTTCGTTACAAAACCGATTCACATTGGTTTGGGAGAAAAGTGCACATCGGCGGTCTCATAATTGGGAGGTAGCTGGATGCAATTGGGATATATAAGATTGCAGAGATGAGATACATTTGTGCTAGAAAGTAGGCATTGGACTGGAAGGTTGATAGGTGTAATTGAGACGGACTACATTCTGGGGAGAGAGAGAGAGAGAGAGAGAGAGAGAGAGAGAGAGAGAGAGAGAGAGATTTTCTGAGTTGAATGTTGTGGTTTTGAGACAAGGAAAGGATTGCAGGGAGATATATGGCCCACCTATCAGTGAAAAGATGAGGAGAGGAAGAGAATAAAAGTGGAAAGCGCTGCAAGCCTCTTTACAACAGTAGAGATATTTATATTTTCAGTTGAAGAGCACCAAAGTTTTTAAGGCGAGGCGCCCAATCCCCGCCTTAACTATTAAGCGCTTAAGGCGACGCCTTAGACATTCTAGGAACAGAATCAATGCATATATTACAAGAAATGAAAAAATTGAGAGATGGACCACTATTCACACGGCACATAACTTCCCCATGGCCAAAAGCCCATCTAATAACCCATCTAGTCCTCCCATGACCTAATTCCCACAATCCCTCCCTTCTCCCTCACCACAGCCGCAACACTCCTTGTCCTCTCCTTCCTCATGACAGCAGCAAACAGCACGAAATCCTACCTTCTCCCTCACAACCCCTCCCTTCTCTCTTCTCTCTCACGACAGCAGCCACAAACCCCTCCCTTCTTCCTCACCACAGCAGCAGAGTAGATCGGGGAAGGGATGTGACGGCGGAAGCAGGAAAGCAGTGGGATGCTCGCCGGAGTGCAGGGAGGCAGCGGAATTCGTTTCGAAGCCCCAGGAGCAGCCACAGCAGCGATGCAGTGACGACCGGGCGGCGGCAGAGAACCCTGGCGACACACTTCTCTACGGCCGCCAATATGCTAGATGGCTAAGGTGAGGGCAATGCCTTACCATCCTGGTAGCGCCTAAGCGGCACCTAACACCATGCCTTCAAAACTACGAGAGCAACAAAAATTATTGAAAAGTACACTAAACCTTATGCATACACCTCCAAGGAATATCACATGCTTATATTAGGGTGCATATGTTGTAGAGCACAACATCAAAAGCAACAAAATCATACGTGCATACCAACTTTTGAAACTACACAAATGTTTCGCATTATAACAAAATAAATCTCCCAGGCTCGGAAAGGGTGACATGTTTGTCTGAACACCCACATCTTTACTGCCAATTCTGAAGTAATTAAATCCCTAATATTATAAGGAAAATTTCCATTTGACCCCTTTAATCTTGGTAAAGCCCTGAAACCGGGAATATGAACCCCCCCACCCCATGTGAGTGGTGTCATCAGTGTCTTTTGGCACATTAACATGCACGTCACCGGATTTTGCGCCCTCATCAGCTAACACCACACACAAAGGCATGGTAACTACCCAGATATTGTCATGTAAATTCTGCAGCCGACCTCTTCCAAAAAGCCGTAACCAACAGTTAAAACTAACTAAGTACCTCCTAGGTTTTAACTATTAGGTGCTCTATCGGTAAGCGTCGACAGTTGTTAACGATTTTGGGCTTCTCAGTGTGGGCTGTTTTTTCGAGTTTCTTCAAGGCTTTCGCTTTGCCCCCCTTCTTCTCTGATGTCTTTGCCATCGCCTCCAACGGAGGGTGGTGGCACTTTAGTACATCACCTTAAAATAATGAAAAGAAAGGGGCACTTGGCCAGGAACATCTGGCGAGGGAGCAATCGGTGAGCGGCCACCAGCTTCGCCGCAGCACGACGTGAGGCACTGGCAGCCACCTGCTTCGCTTCGCCAAAGCGCTTCATGGGGCGCAGGCCACCACCACAGGCGGCCAACGGAAACTGTGAACTAGCTAGTTATTATGAACTGAATAGCATCTCCCGTTAAGCCGTTAAATATACACCAGTAGACGCGTCAAAATCACATAAAATTAAACAAAAATCCCAAGGAAAAAACACGGTTATCTACTCTTCCAGTAGCCTTGACCTTAAGCAACCCTAAAAATCATATCTCCCGTGGTTCATGACCACCAAATCCTACAAAGTTCGGAGCTTTCCCTTCACCCATTGAACCGAAAACCCACTAATTTCTCACGATAGGAAACTAAATAAAAGGAAATCAGACATGGCGTTCTTCCTTTATTAAGGTTCTACGTTTAAATTCATGGATGTGTCAAGGAGGAGGAAATAGAGCGGGGGAAGTGCTTTGACCTCGGTAGTCGACGCCGGAGTTGAGCTTGACGACGACAGGGCGGCCCCTGATGGACTTGAGGAAGTCTGACGGCGTCTTCACCGGCCCACCGCCGCCCGAACCAGACTTCTCGCTTCCGCCGCCGCCGCTCATCTCGCCCGCTCTGTCTGCGTGTGCGGGTTCGAGAGATCTCTTGGCTCGCGTTCGGATCCGACTCCGAGAGAGAGAAACCCTGCCGGGTTTGGACTTCAGATAAATTTTTTATCGGGTCTCACGCCGACGTGTCCATCTATACCCGTCGTATGTCGGGCCCCACATGTCAATGTCAGTACGACAACGACTGCCCACTCCACGATCCGCTGCGATCTCATTATATCCTTTCGTGTACTTGCGCGAGCGGTGAACCGCCTCCCTAAAAGTCACCGACATATGGGACCAACCAGCGGTATACCCCACGTGCCATTGCGTATAATATAATATCTGCCAGGTCGGCGCACCCGGGTCCCAGTCCCGTCCCATCTGAACCACACATCTCCCACGCTGCGTGAGCGCACGAGGACAAAACATCCACGCCCCTACATTTCCAACCCCCTTACGCCCAAACCCTCGTCGCCGCCACCGCCGCCGCCTCCGAGACAGCCGCCGCCATGGCCGCAGCCACTTCCGCAGCTACCGCCTTCTCGGGCGCCGCCACCGCCGCCACCGCCGCACCCAAACCTACCCGCCACCCCGTCCCGCGCCACCTGCCCGCACCGCGCCGCGCCCTCCCCGCCCCCTCAGGTGCTCCGCGTTGTCCCCGGCCCCGCCCTCGCCCGCCCCTCCGGCCACCCCGCTCCGGCCGTGGGGTCCCTCCGAGCCCCGCAAGGGCGCGGACATCCTCGTCGAGGCCCTCGAGCGCTGCGGCGTCAGCGACGTCTTCGCCTACCCGGGCGGCGCGTCCATGGAGATCCACCAGGCCCTGACCCGCTCGCCTGTCATCGCCAACCACCTCTTTCGCCACGAGCAGGGAGAGGCGTTCGCGGCGTCCGGCTACGCCCGCGCATCCGGGCGCGTCGGTGTCTGCGTCGCCACCTCCGGCCCGGGGGCCACGAACCTCGTCTCCGCGCTCGCCGACGCCCTTCTCGACTCCATCCCGATGGTCGCCATCACGGGGCAGGTCCCCCGCCGCATGATCGGTACCGATGCCTTCCAAGAGACGCCGATAGTGGAGGTCACACGCTCCATCACCAAGCACAACTACCTGGTCCTTGATGTGGAAGACATCCCCCGCGTTGTGCAGGAAGCCTTCTTCCTCGCGTCCTCTGGTCGCCCGGGGCCGGTGCTGGTCGACATCCCCAAGGACATCCAGCAGCAGATGGCTGTGCCTGTCTGGGACACGCCCATGAGTTTGCCAGGGTACATTGCCCGCCTGCCCAAGCCACCCGCTACCGAATTGCTCGAGCAGGTCCTGCGTCTGGTTGGTGAGTCACGGCGCCCAGTTCTTTACGTTGGTGGTGGGCTGCTCTGCATCCAGTGATGAGTTACGCCGCTTTGTTGAGCTGACTGGGATCCCAGTTACAACTACTCTGATGGGCCTCGGCAACTTCCCCGGTGATGACCCACTGTCTCTGCGCATGCTTGGGATGCATGGCACGGTGTATGCAAATTATGCAGTAGATAAGGCTGACCTGTTGCTTGCATTTGGTGTACGGTTTGATGATCGAGTGACAGGAAAAATCGAGGCTTTTGCAAGCAGGTCCAAGATTGTGCACATTGACATTGATCCAGCTGAGATTGGCAAGAACAAGCAGCCACATGTCTCCATTTGTGCAGATGTTAAGCTCGCTTTGCAGGGCTTGAATGCTCTGCTGGAAGGGAGCAAAGCACAGAAGAGTTTTGATTTTGGTGTGTGGCAGAATGAGTTGGAGCAGCAGAAGAGGGAATTTCCCCTGGGGTACAAGACTTCAGGTGAGGAGATCCCACCACAATATGCTATCCAGGTACTGGATGAGCTGACAAAAGGGGAGGCGATCATTGCCACTGGTGTTGGGCAGCACCAGATGTGGGCGGCCCAGTATTACACTTACAAGCGTTCACGGCAGTGGCTGTCTTCAGCTGGTCTGGGGGCAATGGGATTTGGGTTGCCAGCTGCAGCTGGCGCTGCTGTGGCCAACCCAGGTGTCACAGTTGTTGACATTGATGGGGATGGTAGCTTCCTCATGAACATTCAGGAGTTGGCGCTGATTCGCATTGAGAACCTCCCAGTGAAGGTGATGGTATTGAACAACCAACATCTAGGAATGGTGGTGCAGTGGGAGGACAGGTTTTACAAGGCCAATAGGGCGCACACGTACCTTGGCAACCCAGAAAATGAGAGTGAGATCTATCCAGATTTTGTGACGATTGCTAAAGGGTTCAATGTTCCAGCAGTTCGTGTGACAAAGAAGAGTGAAGTTCGTGCAGCAATCAAGAAGATGCTTGAGACCCAGGGCCATACTTGTTGGATATCATCGTCCCGCACCAGGAGCACGTGCTGCCTATGATCCCAAGCGGCGGTGCTTTCAAGGACATGATCATGGATGGTGATGGCAGGACTGCATATTAATCTAAATTTTTGCAACCGTTCGGCCTGCATGGCCTACAAGAGTGATATGCCAATCAGCGTTGTGTCCGTATCTGTTCAATCAACTACTAAGTTGTCAACTGTGAACCTTGTGCTATTTTGCTTGTGGTAACCTTAATTAGCTCCGAGCCTTCTAGTTTTCTAGTGTATGTTGTTTTTCGTAGGCATATGCGTCATAAGATATCATGCAAGTTCTTGTCCTACATATCAATAATAAGTACTTCCATGAAATAATTATCAATTCATTTCTGAGTTTCGAAGTGTTTCACCAAACAATTGCTGAACGTAGGGTTAGTGAGTACTTACCCAAATGACTTTTTCTTATATAATAAGTCGTTACTCCTGCAAAACTACGAAAGCAGAGGCTCTTCGGTATTGCTTATATGGTTCGACGCATTGTCACTGGAATTCCTTCATTTTTAAACCAAAACTGTAAGGAGAATTGATGATATGCTCCGTTTTTAGTGCACTTGATCATATGCTCCTTTTCTGTTGCAATTGATAATACTTCTCGTTTTTCATGGAACCTTTTATCATATGTCCCATCTGCCATATTATATCTATTTTGATGGTGATTTGGCAAAACATGTGCTGACTAGGACTCGTCCTTCCCATTTTGCCCCTGCTCATCTCCTCACCCGAACTCGGACCGCTGCTCGCCCACGGTTCATCGACCACCAGCAACAAAGACATGCGTGCCATCACCGACGGTCTCCCACGCGCGGCTGACCGGAGGCCCGAGCACGTCGTCTCTTTGTTGCTCACGCACGGCGCGGACAGAGACGGCCGGCGGCGATCACTTACAACCCTAGCTGAGCCCGACATTCTTCAATTCCCAAACTCCCGCGCCCCAACTATAGCTTCCGCCCTGCCACCGCCGCGCCCAACCCTACCGCGCGCCTCCGCCGCGAGGCCATGGTCTGCGCCGTGGAGGCGCTCCTCTGGTGGCTGCAGCAGCACCCCTCCCCGGTGCCTCATTTATCTCCTCGTCACCCTCAAGTGCTCCCCCGTCCGCCGCTTCGAGCACCGCCTCCAGCTCCCGCTCTCCCCATTCCCTTCCATCTTCCTCATCTCTGACCGCCTCCCTGCCGACCCCTGATGACATCAAGCTTCTCCCCTCCTCCGCGCTCCCCTCCCTCACCGCCGTCGCGTGCCGCGCCTTGGTCTCATGGACCACCACCTCAGGATCCCCAGTAGTAGCGGCAAGGCTTCTAAGGGCCGCGGCAGGGTCGTGCTCGTTGACCTCGCCGACTTGGCGTGGGCGGAGTCCGCGAAGGAGGTGACATGCTGCGTGGAGCTGCAGGTGCAGGCCGAGGTGGTAGAGAACATGGTCGCCGCGGTGGAGACCCGGCGTGGGCGGAGTCCTCTTCGAATCGAGAGATTGAACAGGTTCTTTTCTCCTTTTCCTAACAGCCCGTTTGGATATTGGGATAGGTTGGGTTAGGGATATGAGGAGAGATATGGATATGTGGGTTAGGATAGGAAATGAGATTTCAGTTCTTATACCATGTTTGGGTACATTAGGTTTGGGATGGGGATAAAATTTTTGTTAGACAAAAATGCCCTTCACAATCAAGTAAGGCAAATGCACCTGTACTTGTAAATTTTCAACTGGAACTCCGGAAGTACGAGAGCAGAACAATTTGTTCTCGCCCTCATCACAAAAGGAAGAAGAAATAGGTGGGGTCTTTCTGTATGTTAGACTAACACGCACTAGTTCCCGGGTATAAACTGCGTCTATGTATCTTTTATACATCTTGCCATGACAATTCCCAATTCCCAGCAAAAATACAAACCCAAGCTAACCGAGCCGGTCAGACAAGTCATTTCTCATGTCTGCACAATTACTTCACTACATAGTTAACCCAAACTTAAGAATCAATTGTTGTACAGGGAGAACAGAAACATGATATCCTCTCTTTTGGCATCAATAGTTAGACAAGCAAAACTTCGATACCACCACCCCCCCTATATTTACAGCCATCTTAATCAAGTCTAATCTCAGCTTAATTTTCTTCCAGCACCCAATACAACACGAAACAATAATAAACCACGCCCTCACCTCACCAGCACCTGTTTTACATTCCCTTCACTTCCCCAAGAATCAAGGACAACAGACGACAGCTGAAACAATTAGCTCACACCAAAAAAGAAACACATCCCTGAAAGGCATTACTTATTCCGTGGCACCTTGATGGTCAGTATAACATCATCTAATTCTACAGCGGAGGTCTTCTCTTCATGGCTTTTGTACAAAATCAGACGAAGGATCCTGTCATCTTATGCTACAGGATGCTTACGTCTCCTCATTTTCAATTTATCTTAGATTGGACTTCGTGCTTCTTCCTTCATATGAGAGTTATTATGTAGCGCACCATAAGAGGCAACCTTCAGAAGAACACAACGACAACATAATTACCACGGTTGCCAAGAACCAAATGCTGAACCATACTATGAATATGCCAATTTAATGAATTTTTAGTTTTATTGTTTTTCCCCATGCTCCTATTTTATTGCCAAGTTCTGTATCATAATTATAAAGATGTATAATAGTGCTAATGAATATCTTCAAAACAAGGTAGAAATATTAAGTTTCCACTATATTAGAGCCTGCCAATAACTAGCTCACATTTTAACATCAATATACCATGCATCTTGTTGAGATCTCCTATAACCAAAAGGTTGTGATCTTACCACTCTGTCCAATTGAAGAAGTGAATTTAGGTGGTCTTCATTTACAGGTACTGGCAAGGGACGCATTTGACCCATGATACCAGGCGTCTCACTCATTTTACGCATAAATTTATCTAAGTTAGCAAACTTCAACAAAAAGCAAATAAGCATAATGGCAAAAACAACACAAGATCATGCTATGGTCGTGCATCTCACTGCTCTAATTTATGCAGACTCCTTCGAGGACCAACAAACATATAGGAATTTCTTCAACTGAAGATTGACGTACACAAGTGGTGCCATCACTCACTCAGTTTCTATTTAGCAGCTCCTTTTGTCAGACAGCTGCCATGCAAGACTAAACATTTGTATACAAGAAATGACTAGAACTACCAAACTGAAATTAAAGTAAATGATGAAAACTCAACATATAGAGCTTACGCATGTCTTGTGTGCAACTAAAGTAGCGTATAGGAAATACATGAAGTACAAGCAAAATGTAACAGATAACAATATCATACCTTTTTGAAATTGTTCTGATATTGTTATTTGTACGTAGAAAGAGATCCATGTTCTCCCCTAACTATAGGAAATTTGGAATTCAGACACATTAGTACAGCTCAAGCTTTCATGTGTAGCTCTAAATTAACGTGCTCCATGAAAATGTAAATATTCATTTATATGTTCCATCTGTACAACTACCTAACAGTTTCAACTATGCACTGTTAATGGACTAGTTACCAATGGCAATTATGATACTTGCATTAATCACATCAACAAAGAAACAGCAACTTTGTAAAAAAAAATCATTTGGTTCCTATTACTTGAACAAAAGGCAAAGGTTTCTATTAATTGAACGAAAGGGAAATTAGAGGATATAAGAGCAGAAATCAGCCCAACACCAATGCCTGCACGACAAAAAGGTAGTTGAAATATCAAATGCCACACGATAGATAAAAGCTTGCGTACATTTTCTGAAAAAGCAAAAGCTTGTACACAATATAATGACAACCAAGAGAAAGTAATTTGATTGACGTAGCAAATACTACAGGCTGCAGAAATCTGCTCTGCGCATGAGCATTTCTAAATGACTAGAATTGTTATAACCTGAGGACATTGAACCAACGAAGTTCTCAAGAGACCTCAGGATAACTAGGAAAAAATTCTGGCCAGAACAATTGCTCCTCATAGATGCCATAGTCCTGAAAGAATAAGGTATTTAAAACAGGAGTCTGAAAGGAAGCACATAAAACGAATAACATACTCACCTGTACAAGGAAATAGCCACCTTAATTGTTAGACAATAGGTGGATACCAAGTAATATGTAAGTATCAGTAGAAAAATTTTAAAAAACATGTTTTAGGTAAGGAAAGAATTATGCATACAGCATCATTCAGAACTGATTCTCTAAAAGCTTAGTAGACACCCTCCCCCCACAGACCCAAAACACCATTACATATATAGAGAGAGTCGTAGACGACAAAACATTGCCATATATTTACATATCTTAGCCTGCCGTAGATACTTCCTATAAGCCAACCAAAAGAGTGGAGCCCTGGCTGCCTCATCTATTTTTCTGCACCATCAATCACTTGAGAAACAAACTCTTCTTTGAACTCATTCGGAGTGTCAAAGAAGAGGTTTAGTGTTGACAGATTTTTGCCAATGATACGTGCAGCCTTCACAACTCGTGGTGCAGTAAAACCAGGAAATGCGTTCAAGACACCGAACAATTGAGCCCTCTTGTCATCAATTTCCTTTTGAACCTTCATGTCATGGAGAAGTGCCTCCTTTTCAACTTCGACAAGGCTTTGAATTGATTTCGAGGTAGCAAGAAAAGATGATTCAACGGGATCATCTTCTGCAAACATCCTTTTACGACCTCCTCCAGATTTAGTTCCAGTTGAAGGGTTGCTGCTATGACATGGTCCTTGGGAATAAGAGTCGTCACTACTATCCTTTGTTGTCTTTCCCAAACTTATGGTGGCTTGTTCTTCATGAATTTCAAGCTGGTCTCCAGGGCCTTTAGCATTCCCTCCTTTAGCTAAATCACTAGCATAAATTTCATAAATTTTTTCATAATTCACAAAAGGCTTCCCATAGAGCGCTGCTGCACCTGCACGACTCTTTAGACATGGTAGAAGGTGTGAATGGCCAAGAAAAGGACAACAACTTCTACTCTAACAAATACTGACAAAGGAATGCGTGCAACATATATAATTGGAGAGCTACATGCACAAAACATATAGGCATAAGTTACTAACCTTTGCCCAGCCCATGAATTGCTCTCTGTCTCCAACAACCATTTTTTTCTCTTCGTCCCAGCCAAAGCCACTACCAAATTGTTGAATATCTAAAATATATGAAAGCACCTTCTTCATTGTCTTCACCTTAGACTGGATATGAGGGTCAGCTTTGATTTGTGCATGAGGTAACCTTTTGGATAGCTCCTTCTCAATGTGCAAGAGGTACCCGGACTTGTGCCCAGTATCTACCTTGTGCAAGAGGTACCCGGACTTGTGCCTAGTATCTACCTTCCAACCCGAGTCATTCATTTCAAGGAGAATATCAATTAGTTCCTTTTCCTCTTGAGCAGTCCAGACCCTCTTGTCTCTCCTCTTGTTTATTCTTTTTCGCTCTGCAGCCTTGTTAACCTGTACCAAACAAGATTGACAATACATCAAAAAATGGGCAACCAAAAGTAGGAACATAAACAGAACTACGTATCATAAAAAGTACCAAATGAATGTTGTCATGGGAGTTGGTTGTACCAACAGTTCGATTGGCACTAACATCGTGCTCGTTATGTTGAATGTAGACTTCGAGAAAGTTAGTCTGATTTGCATATTTCATCATTCTAGATACCGATGCATCATTTATGATATGGTCTATTCCAACATCAAGGCTACAACCAGGAATGGAATAATACAGTATGTCACCATCCTTGAATCCAACTTTCTTGGCAAGCTCCACCAAACAAAAGTAGCCCATTTCATCTTTGTCGATATCTCTGAAAAGTTCAACTTTGCCTCCATCATAAGTTAGAGCACCTTCCTTAGAAAAACACCACTGTGGTGCATCAAGATATTGACATGTCGTCGATCCATTTACTGTATATTAGATGAGCCAAATGTTACTAATATATAGTGCATTTACTAATATATAGTGCATATTGAATATTCACAACAAAATGCCATATTGAATATATAGTGCATATTGATATTCACAACAAAATGCCATATTGAATATATAGTGCATATTGATATTTTACATGACCATGGGTACACAGCATTAGCGCATTACATCCACCTTAGCTACTATTGACAATTAAAAATATGACTTCACGCATAAACCATAGCATTACAAAACCACCCCCATGTGTGTGTTTCTTTTTGCATTCCGAGCATTCCACATCTTAGATGCCAGATCATCTCTAAATTGAGACCACTCAGATGATGATTCAGTGCGATCAATTACATCCAGCTCGCTTCCTCCACATCCCAAAAAAGACTCCAATTGTGGCTCAAGTGGATCTGAACTCATCTCTCGTCTGATAAGATTGTGGAGATAGCAGCATGCTAGGATAATACCGATCTGAGTATCTATAGGATAGTAAGATCCATTCCTAATAATTCCCCACCGTAGCTTCAAATATCCAAGGCCCTTTCGATAACATGCCTAGCTGAAGAATGCTTCATGTTGAACGTTTCCTCCTTTCTTACTGGTGGATTACTCCATTCTTTTAGATGGTATCGTTGTCCTCTATATGGAGCAAGGAACCCCTCGCAGTTCTTGTAACCCACATGCACAAGGTAATAAGAACCTAACGCTCAGAGAAATGAGTTTCTTAGTTAAACTTATCGTACGCAACCAAAACTTAGTAAAATTTCTTACCACGAGGAACCTTGAGGCCATTACTTCTCGACAAGGCATCTCGGAGTACCCTTCCATCAGTAGCAGATCCCTCCCATCCAGCTAATACATAGATAAATTGTGTGTCTGGTGCACAAACACCAAGAACATTTGTGGCAATATCGTTCTTTCTTGAACGGTATCATGGTTTATCAATTGATGGCACTCTGACCTTTATATAAGTACCATCTAGAGCACCTAAACAATTCTATATGACATAATTATGTTAAGTAGGTATTACGCAAACATAAGTGGTGTATATAACTACACATTTTTTTGTTATTTTACCGTAAACCACTTCCACCGTTCGTCTGCACAGTTCTCCGGGATTGGCTCAGGACTCTTAAGCAGTACTCTCTAGAGCTTTAGAACTGCAACTAACACTTTATTAAAATGTCGACTAATAGTCTCTACAGACCGCTGATAATCTGTCCTCATTGACCGAATTTTCTCGTCATACGCGAGTATGTGTAGAAACATAGCAACCATTTCCTCGACAGCTACATTTCTGGTATCCCTTAGCCCTCCAATTTCTTTGACCAAAGAACATAGAACCCAGAAACAACGTCGATCCATCCGAAGCTGCTCGATGCAAAGGATGTCACTTTCGTAAATCATGTTATTCAAACTCCTTGTTCGACTAGCCAGATCGTACCTACAAGGCTCTCTGAAATGCCTACTCCGGGACTTCCTTATAAGTACCATGCAATAAAGCAAGAGAATATATACTGCCATATAAAATTTCATCCTACAACGTCTCTTTTCATGGCACAGGACTAGGCTCTGTCTGTTGGGTGGAGGATGAGCCATTTCTGCGAAATAAATTTTGGTGCAGTAAAATCACTCGGTCAAATAATTGGCAAATAAATGTATGAACGTACATACATGTGCTGGGCAAAGACCAATAGAATCTGAACTCAATTGCTCTTCGTGCTACGGACTAGTACTGAATGGCCCAATAGAAACTCTAGGAGCAACGGCCACTCAAGGGGCAAATGGCAGCAAAAAATACACCACTAATGAACAGAGAAATATTTCGAATGGCAATAACTCGCTCTCCATAATCCAACTTTATAGGTAAAAAAAAAGAACATTGACCACAAGTATCTACTTCAAACAATACTTTCAGTTGTTTTGAGTTTTGACCATTTATTTTACATGAAGGGCAAGTGCTTCCTCAAATGCATTGGACAACTTCTTGGCAGAAAATACAAGAAAGCTGCAGCGGTGGGTTAACTAATTGAACTCCAATAACTGTCATATATAGTTGAACGGAATATGGCATCGGACCCTTTATCGTTGATATGGTCAACGTATATGAATTGGACATTATTGTTTACAGCCAACATTCAGTGTATGTATTATCTTCTGCTAAAATAATTGCTAATTTGGAGCATGACAAAAAAAAATTCACAAGTTTAAAAAATATATTTGTGAACACAACTAATCAGAGGCAGCTAAAAGAATGAGCGGTGAGCACGCCTAAGACGAAGCCATCAATCATATTTAACTCTAGGCTTCAGCAGTAAAAAAATTGAATATTTCAGTTGTTGATACCATTTTTTTTAACACAACTTTCAATATTCAAGCATACACAATTAATCATACAATGCAAACATAGATTAAAAACTGTACGACGAAGAGACTTTGCCTCATCAAATTGAACCATTTGCAGCAAGATGGTACTACCAGTAAATGGGCACAAACAAATTACAAGGCAACAAAAAATACGTAGCACACTCTTCATGCTAAAGCATCCTGGATACATGCCTAGTCAAGAACACTAGATCCGTTAAATAAATCAACTGGAGCAAAGACAAGCAAGAGAATCCATGCTCACCTAACAGCCTACTTACAACAAACAGCTTATGCATCAAATTTGTGTAACAAAAATGTGTATCAAATCATACAGGTCGCAGATACCATACTTTTTGTGGACTGAATTTGGTCCATCTACCTCAAGCAAACACATTGAACACATTAGCACTTGAACATATTAACAATAGTACATATATCCATAGAGGTGAGATATCACCAAGAATCTGTACATGAATAACCTGCAGTTGTAGCTGAGGTTGAGGCACTCTAGGATCTTGAAGCTTCCCAGGCAGTGGCACCAAGGATGAGCAAGTGGGAAACCAGGAGACGTGGGAGGGGACAAGGGAGGAGGGAGGTGGCGGCGGGAGGGGGCGGCGACGGGGGGCGGCGGGAGGGGGCGGCAACGGGGGGCGGCGAGGAGGGGGCGGCGACGGGGGGCAACGACGGGGGGTGGCGGGAGAGGGCGGCGACGGGAGGTGGCGGGAGGGGGCGGCGACGGGGGGCGGCGAGGAGGGGGCGGCGACGGGGGACGGCGGGAGGGGCGGCGGGAGGGGCGGCGACGGGGGTGGTGGGACGGGGCGGCGGGAGGGGTGGCGGGAGGGGGCGGCGACGGGGGGCAGCGAGGAGGGGGCGGCGGGAGGGGCGGCGGGAGGGGGCTGCGACGGGGGCGGCGGGAGGGGTGGCGGGAGGGGCGGCACCGGCGCCCTAGCCAGCGGAGACTGAGACCCGTGCAGAAGCAAGGAGGAGGCGGGTCGGTGGAAGCAGGGAAAGCCCTAGCAAACATGCCAAGGGTATTTTAGTAATTTCATCGATTCAGAGTCCATTTCCCCCATATCCCAGTCCTTCCGGTGGGTTTAAAACGCTGGGAAATCACACCCTCATATCCCATTCCCTATCCTCCTCTTTTTCCCAATCCTTAAACCCAAACAGTGGAATGGGCTCAGCCCTCTTAAAATTTCCCTATCCCATCTCTCATTTCCATATATCCAAACAGGCTGTAAAGAGTTCGGATGAGGAGAGGGGCAGGGACAAAATGGGAAGGACGAGTCCCAATCAGCACATGTTTTGTCAAATCACCATGAAAATGATTATAATATGGTAGATGGGGCATATGATCAAAGGTTCAGTAAAAAGGAGGCATATTTTATCATTTACAATAAAAAAGGGTATATAATCATTTGGCAGTTAAAATAGAGGCATATCATCAATTCTCCCAAAATCGCATGGGGCATTGCTGTATGTATGTGGAACCTAGGTGGATACTGGCTGCCATGGAAAATTCAGACCAATTCTGCTGTTTGGCTTGTACCCATGTGAAATAAATCCATGGACAAAGATTCCAGCTTTCTTTGGTGGAGAAAATTGCCCGGTGCATATCACAGGTTTTGCAACAACATCAGCTGTTATTACATGTCTGTTGTGTCCGGGTAGAATAACTGAGAGAATGAATTAGGCTGGAAATGGAGGAATTTGGGGAGAATCAGAAGAATGACAAGGGTTGGGAGGAAGAATAGAGCACTACTACAGAATCGATTTGTCCAGACGGTTCGGAAACACCGGGCGGGACGGTTTTTCGAACCGTCTGGATGAAACAGTCAGTACAATCAGTTTTGTACAGACGGTTATTGAACCGTCTGTACAAATAATTAGTACAGACGGATCCACACACGAACCGTCTGTGATATTCTCTGGTACAGTACCTCCAAAGCATTTGTACAGACGGTTCCATCCACAAAAACCGTCTGCCCAAATGCATTGAACAGTACCTGAAAAGCATTTGTACAGACGGTTCCATACCCAGAACCGTCTGTACTACTGCTGTGGCAGGAAAACAATGCTGCCGTGGCAGCGGAAACAACTGTTTCTGTTGCTGCGGTAGCAGTGCGGTTGTACAGACGGTGCTGCCGCCTGTTGCCACGGCAGCAGAAACAGACGTTTCGGCTGCCGCGGCAGCCGTGCGGCAAGGCGGCGTTGCTGCCACCTGCTGCCGCGGCAGCGGAAATGGCTGATTCCGCTGCCGCGGCAGCAGTGCGGCAGGGCGACGGTGCTACCGCCTGCTGCCACGGCAGCGGAAACAGGGGTTTCTGCCGCCGCGGCAGCAGTGCGGCAGGGCGACGGTGTTGCCGCCTGCTGCCACGGCAGCCGTGCGGCAAGGCGACGTTGCTGCCGTGGCAGCGGAAACTACAGTTTCTGCTGTCGCAGCAGCCGTGCGGCAGGGTAACGATGCCCGGTGCTGCCGCGGTCCGGGCGCGGCAGTGAAAACGCTAGAAACAAAGTGATCAATCACAGGCATAACATGGATAGACACACAATGTACTCATTGATCTTAAACATAGCATTCAGAAACAAACATTAAACGTCATTCTCAACCACAAAGTCATTCACATGCATTGTTAGGGAAAAAACTCTCAAGTCATTGAGGAGGAACATTTTGAGGACAATGGAATTCTCCGGTTTCCTTCAACACCTCTCTAAGTATGAAAGCTATTAACTGTTTTTGAACAAACCGGACGCCCTCAGTGTCGAGCTCATCTGTAGGGAACTTAAAACTCTGCAGAAGGAAATTAAATAGCTAGGTTAGGCACGACGTCCGAACGATGAAAAATGGAACTACATAGTGTAATGACACTAACCTCCACATCTACCGGACTAGAGCGAACGATCTGCATCATATATGTCGCAACATAGTATCCACAGAGATTGTTGCCCGGCGGCTGCTTGTGGCACTGTAGAAATCATGGTTACGTGCAGGGTAATTTAGTTTTACCGAATACATATTAGAACGTGCGAGGTGATTATTCTTGGGCGAGGGAGGAATTATTACCGGGAAATGAAATCGGTGGGTCGGTTCGGTTTGTGTTGTTTTCATAGCCCCCCCTTGGCAACATACTTCTTGAACGCCCCGTTGAGCACCGTCGTCAAATTTGCGTACTTCTCTGGTGGGTAGTCCCTGGAGTCGAAGTACGTGGCATGTAGATATTGTGGCTCGAGGCAGATGAGCATCCAGTGGAATTCATAGTTGTACGGTAGAAGAATGACGCGCTTAGTAGAGAGAAGGAGCATGACGTCCGAAATGTATTCCTCGACCTCGTTCGGCTGGAATTGGACCATTGTGCATATGACCACTTGTGGATCGAGGAATCCGATATTAGGATTTTCTGCCCTAACCTCTTGAATCATATGTCTACAAATAAAAGTAATGTCATTGAAAGAGCGTATCAATAAGTTAGGCAATTCATTTAGCTTAAACAGTGATTGAGAACACTTACAGTGGCTAGCATCTTAATAGGCTGACATCGAGGGCGTCATGACGGTAGAGGTCGGCTAAATCCGAGAAATCGATGGTAAAGGTTCTACCTGGATGGAGGAAATGTTGCCGCTTGTACATGGCGCTGATATTTTGAGGAAGCGCTGTCTCCTCGTTGAACCTCTTCATGTAAAATTCGTGCACAATCTGAGCTGCCCAACCAAGTCGTTCTAACGCCGCCCGTGTCACTAGCGGCTGCCTTTCCGTGTAGACTCTTATCTCGGGTTCTTCGTCTACCTCTTTGCCATTGGCCGACTTTGTGCTATTTCTGGTGGCCCTACGCTGAGCTTGAGGAGTCGTTTTGGCAGTCCGCTGGCTAGATCTGCTAGATTGCTTAGATTGTGCTGAAGCAGATTTCACCTTCGGTGGAGGAGCACGGATTGAGAAATCTGGACCGTAACGTACCGGAGACAGGGGCCGTGCAGGAGGTGGAGGGGCAACCAGGGAAATGTACTTCTTCGGCCACTGGATGAACGTGTTGACGGCCTGCCCCAGTGTCCTGACGTCGTCCTCCGGCGGTACAGGAAGTGTGAAGGAGGAGTAATTCCCATGCACCATGTCCACTGCCACCTTAGCGTTACCCGCCGCTACCGGAACTCCGTGCACCCTCGTGTCTGCAACATATGGAAATGCTAACCCCGTGCCAGCCTCAAGCATGTCAGTGGGGCCAAAACAGCTGGGCACGAGGAGTTTGCAGCTAGTTACCACCACTATGTCGTCGACAGGGAATCTTTCGCTGACGTCTTCAAGAGGAATCGGCTCGACATGTAAGTCGTCGGCGCAGTCGTCATCCGGAACGTGGTCATGAGCGGATTGTTCGTGGACATCTTCCACGGATGCGCAGCTACTCCTGCGCCGAGCATGTGGGGATGAGCCTGCGGGGCTGCGTTCAGCCGCGGCGGCTGCATCCTCCTGCCTTATCTGCCGTATCCGTTCTTCGACCCTTGCATCGATCCTCTGTTCTAGGCTTGCATATATTTCTTCCATCAGCTCTTTTTTCATCCGTTCACGCTCGGCTGCCTCGCGCTCTGCTTTCGTTCTCCTCCGACTCCTGTACGAACCCGCATCGTCGGGGAATCCCATCTTCCATGGAACCGTCACCCCCACGCCATGCGTTCGACCCGGGTGCTCTTTGTTTCCCAGAGCCGACGTTAGTATATCCTTTTCCCTGGCTGCTTGGAAAGTTCCTTGAGCGGATTGTTCTGACAGTCGCAGGATGTTTTCAGCCACCTGGCCGATTTCGGGCTTGTTGAAGGCGACGGTGCCATCAGCCGAGATGTTGGCCCTCGCGCGATACCAGTTCCGAGCCTGCCTCTCTGGGATCTGGGAGAACGGTGTGTCGCGACTCTCCTGAGACGCCCGCTCATCCTCTGTTTTCCATTCCAACTCTTTGCGCGCATACCCACCGCTTCCGCGCCTGTGGGGGTGAACGTTGCATGCCTGGCGCGCCCTGTTTGCCTGACTCCGCTGCACAAATTCCTCCGACGTGCACCTCTTCACAAATTCCGTCCATTGATCCTCCAAGTACCCGTAAGTCTTCGGGTCCTGCCTGTAGGGCATAAGATCGTTCTTCACGTACGTGTTGTAGAGCTCGCTCTTGAAGGTCTTCCACGCCTTGCCCATCTTGGCTTTTGCCTGTCTTTCCACGGCCTGCTCGGTACCTTCGGGGAAGTCGAATTGTGCTTTGATTGTGCTCCACAGGAACTCTTTCTCGTTATCCGGCACTGACGGCCAGCTGGCGTACGTTATCCGGCCTTCGTCCTCGCCAGTGAAGCGCACGCACTACGGAATGCCGCCTGAGCCTGCTGAGGCAATATGGGCACACCCTCATCATTGACATGAGTTATCGTGTAGTGACCCGTGGGCATTTTATTTTTGCCTCGGCCACCTCGCTTTCGCTTCTGCCCACCCGATTCTTCGGTTTGCTTGTGAGACGAGGCTTCTGCATGTTGGGAGGGCAAACGGTTGAGCCAGTTGAGGAGACAAGTACGGCTCATCTTGTCAAGGAGAAGAAGCCACCGGCAGTTCACGTTCATCTCCTCCGGACGCCATCTTCAAAAGACGAAAAATTCAGATATGCAGTACACGACAAGATTCCAGACATTTTCATATAAAGACACATGAACTCTAGCTAGACTAAGAAAGTTTTTTGTATGCACACACACATATGAGTCCCCTAACACCCCTCATCAGATGTTTACCTTTCCAAATAGTGCTAATGTTTGTAATCTCATCATAAATATCTTCCTGAACTCTTTTATACAATTCCCAAAAATTTTGAAATCATCATTTACCAAAATATGTTAAAGAGGCCATTCGAAAATCAAACCCTAAATCCTCAGATTAACGATCGTAAGTTGGACTTTCGTGACTAGCCTAGTCAGTTGATAGGACTGGTATCGTGACTAGCTACTTGTTTACATTGTAAGCTTCATTTGGACATAGAACATTGAGTTATACATGAGGGCTACATGAGTTATATATGACGGTGGCAAGATGTCTTTGCCTCCGGCTTTGCTTCACTCTCCGATGACTTAGACTGACGCTTACGACGGAGCCACGACGAACCGTTTACTATATCTGCCATAGTCTGGCGCTTTGCATCTTCCCTCCATATCTTCTCCATTCTCTCGATCGTTTCCCCACCCCAACCCTCATCCCATGTGCTGTGGTGCCCCGCCTTTTTCTCAAACTCTAGTAACCTAATCCCACGGCTTCCACATCCTAAGATCAACCAAATACAAAAAATAAACAAAAACGATTTGGTGTCTCCGGTGCATCTACTTAAATAAGAATAATGAAGTGGGCACGGTGAAGACGGATGACATTGTTGCCAATGTATAGATAAATTAGTGGGTGATTGTGCTCAGATATAGCTTTTGTAAATAACCAATGCAAGTGGCAGAGTTTAGTGCACAGAAAGAACTTAACCATACTTTGTGAATTAAACAACAATGAGATCATTATTGAAATTGTTCTTGGCAACACAACTGAGACATGGCACTGTTCTTGCATACATGGCACTTTAAATTTCAGAAAGAGATACATATGTACAACTTTTAGCAACATACAGTCAGATTTGCAATCACTATACAATTTTTGCTTCTCAATCACTATACAACTCACTACAAAATTCAGAAATTTGAAGCTAGCGTACTGCTCAGTCAACTATACAAAACCTTCTGTTCTTTTCCATTACTTCATCTTTTGCAAAATATACAAAACCTTCTGTTCTTTTCTTTTTTCGAAGAACATAGCAGGAGCTCTGTCTTTCTCATAGATAGAAAGAACAAATTACAATTTTCTCTGACCATGTCTGAAGCTCACAGGGTGGTAATAGATATATATATGTTTAAGTGATTTAAGTCTATGACCAAAACTTCCCTGCTGCCCAGATTTGCCCGTTATCAAAATCTGCAACTCTAATTAACTTAAATAGACATGTTGAAGTAAGGATTAGATCAGGAACTCTATCTACAATTGTAGGTAACAACTATGGCGTCGAATAAAGTACTTGTTTGTTCATTTCTAATAAGCCGTTCATGAGTTATAACCCAAGTACTCCTGCTGTCCAGACTCGATTTTAATCAAAGTATGTAAAGGTAGCTAATTGAAATAGCTAGGGTAATGTTGGATTTAACCCATAGACCTTATAAGGAATGATTGCACACATATTATATAACTCAAAGAGACCAAACTATGCTATCAATCACCCTGCGGTCTGCATATAGATCATAATCAACCTGTGATTTCATCTTAGTAGCATAACCCTTTGTTAATATCCATCAAATCTCAATGAACGTCATAAAATGTATGACCCATCTCTTGTATGCTATTACCACGGGATTCGGGGCGGCGGCGGCGTCGGGGCAGAGGGATGGCATCGGGGGCGGCGGCGGCGGCGTCGGCCAGAGGGCTTCGGGGCGGGGGCGGCGTCGGGGCAGAGGGCTTCGGGGAGGAGCTCGTCGGGGACGGCTTGGGGGCGGCGGCGGCGGAGGAGCGGGACGGCTTGGGGGCGGCGGAGGAGCGGGACGGCTTGGGGGCGGCACTGGCGGCGGCTGAAAACCTAGGGCGGGAGATGAGGGCGCGGTGCGGGTTTTGGAAAGACACAACCCGCACCGAGGGGTACTTATCGAAAAGGCTAATCCAGACGGTTTGGAACGTAGAACCGTCTGGATTAATAGTCCATACGGTTCTCAATACGGAGCAGTCTGGATTATCATTAATGCAGACGGTTCTCAACGTGGAGCCGTCTGTACTAATACTGCAGGTGGGACGCCTGCAATATCAGTACAGACGGCTCGTAATAAAGAACGTCTGTACTATCAATAGTACAGACGGTTCTCAATACGGCGCCGTCTGGATTAGCATTAGTGCAGACGGTTCTCAATGTGGAGCCGTCTGTACTAATACTGCAGGCGGGACGCTGCTACATTAGTACAGACGGTTCTGTGCTACGAGCCATCTGTACAAAGATTTTGCCCGAGTTGACCTACGGTCCCACTTGTCATGACTTTCATGTTATTGATTTATTACTAGAAATGACTTAAACTTCTGAAAATCATAGAAAATTCATATGAATTCCAATTGAGTTGAACTTTTTTTTAAATTCATATTTTAATCTAGACAATTTTATGGTATAACTGTTATTCATGTTACTGTTATGGAAAAGTTTGAAAATGCCCTTAAACCCATAAACTTGTAAAATTCATAACTAATGCAAACAAACTCCACATGACAAGATTTTTTTTATGTAAATTTATGGTTTCGTACGTACTATCACATGGTGTAGGTCTCATTCATATTACTGTAACTCAAAATCTGCAAACCTATTATTGCATTAATAGTTCATACAGAAAACCCTGGTGGCGATACATAACAATCGGGTTACATCATAGAAAATAACCTAATCTCCTTTAACAACCAGCCCTTCTTGATGATCGATGCGCAGATAGCAGGTGGCCCCGATCGTAGTTGTTCTTCGTTGAGCGCGGTGCCGTCTCCAAGAGGGAACTCATCAAATTGATTGTGCTCTTCTTCGTCCACGACATTCTCAACTCCGACAATCCTTCTTTTTCCCTGAAGGACTATGTGAAGTTTCTGATTTGCCGGGTCTTGGACATAAAAGACTTGAACAACTTGCTTAGCGAGTACAAATGGTTCATCTTTGCATGCGGCACGTTCGAGGTCCACTGTAGTCAGGAATGAGTGTTTTCCTTCCTATGGTCCCTTTGCCGTCCAGTCTCCCTTCGTGGCGAGACGTAGGCACACCTATTGGTTTGAGCTGTTCCATGTAATCGATACAGAACTCGACTACCTCTTCGGTTGTGTAACCTTCCACGATACTGCCCTCTGGACGAGATCTATTTCGTACGTACTGCTTGAGAATTCCCATGTACCGCTCAAACGGGTACATCTGACGTAGAAATACTGGTCCACAGATCTTTCTCTCTCACGAGGTGGATGGTAACATGGACCATGATATAAAAAACAATGGAGGAAAGTACATCTCAAGATGACATAATGTCTTCACCACATCGGCCTGCAACACATCTAGTGTTTCGAGATCGATGACCTTCTGAGAGATTGTGTTGAAGAAGTAACACAGTCTAATGATTGTGTCTCGGAGATAGGTCGGCTGGATATTTCGGATTGCAACAGGAAGCATCTGTGTCATCAACACGTGGCAATCATGGGACTTCATACCAACTAATTTTAGATCTTCCATCGAAACAAGTTTTGAGATGTTGGCGGAGTAACCGGACGGAACTTTCACACCTTGCAAGCACCGGCATAGTTCGGTCCTCTTGGCCTTTTTCAGGTTATAGCAGGCTGGAGGAAGCCTTGTTCTGCCTTGTTGGGAGGGCTCAGGTGCCAACTCGGGCCTGATATTCATGTCTACTAAGTCGAGACGTGCATTGAGGCCGTCCTTCGTCTTCCCTGGAATATTAAGTAAGAGACCAATGAGGCTGTCACACACGTTCTTCTCTACGTGCATAACGTCGATGCAGTGGCGAACTTCAAGGTGCCGCCAGTATGATAACTCCCAAAATATTGATTTCTTCTTCCACATGCCGCTGGCCTTCACTTTTTTACCACTCTTTCCAAGGACAACATCGATATCCTTAACCATATTATACACCTCTTGCCCGCTGTAATGCCTTGGACATAAAGCTCTCTCCCTCGTCCCGTCAAATTGTTCCTTCATATTGTGGTACGGGTGATTCCTCTTAAGGAACCTACGGTGGCGCATGAACACCGTCTTACGGGAGTGGGCCGGCCACCTACTCGCGGTACCATCCAAGCACTGAGGACAAGCCTTGTCTGGTTCTTTACTCTGGCCCGAAAGGTTACGTAGGGCAGGCAAATTATTGACCATGCAGAACAACATGGCGTGTAGGGTGAAGTTCTCTTGTTTGTGCGCATCCCATACCTGTACCCCTTCATTTCACAGTGTTTTCAGATCTTCCACCAAAGGTCTTAGGTAGACGTCAATATCATTCCCAGGTTGCTTCGGCCCTTGTATAAGCAGTGACATCATGATGTACTTCCGCTTCATACACAGCCAAGGTGGTAGGTTGTACATACTAAGAGCAACTGGCCAAGTGCTGTGCCGACTGCTCATGTTGTCGAAAGGATTCATTCCGTCCGTGCTCAACGCGAACCTTATATTCCTTGGCTCTGCACCGAAGTGTTCGAAGATCATGTCGATGTTTCTCCACTACGCGGAATCGGCAGGGTGTCTTAGCTTTCCATCTTTCTTACGGTCCTCCGAGTGCCAGCACAACAATTTGGCCTCTTTTGGGTTCGCGAACAAACGCTTCAGACGCGGAATTACGGGCAGATACCACACCACCTTAGCGGGAATTCCTTTCTTCGGCTCGATGAAAGACTCGCCGTCGTCTGGTTGACTCTTACGCTTGTAACGAGATGCTTTGCACACTGGACATGAACGCAAGTTCGGTAATTCATTACGGTACAAGATACAATCGTTCGGACATGCATGTATCCTTTCTACCTCCATCCCCAGTGGACAAACCACCTGCTTTGCTCGGTATGTGTTTTTGGGCAGCTCGTTACCATCCGGAAGCATCTCCGAGAGGAGACCTAGGAGCGCCGTGAAACTCTTGTTTGACCAACCATAGCTTGCTTTCAATTTAAGCAGCTCGAGCACGGATGACAGCTTTGTGTATTTCGGCTTGCAACCCGGAAACAACGGTTTTTCTGAGTCCTCAATCAAGTACATGAACTTGTTTAAGTCTCTCTCAGTATTAAAGTTCACGTCAGCATCGTGCAGCATCTGATCCAACCTATCATCGTCCTCTGCGCCACCACAATCATCGTCTGCACCTACTTCCTCATGGCGGCCACAATCATCGTCTACACCTACTTCGTCGTCATCTTCTCTCCTTTCGTTGACTTCGGGTTCTTCGACGATGCCAACGTCTTCGTGTAACATGTTCTGCTCTTCACCACGTGTCCAACACGTGTAGTCCGGTTTGAAGCCCCTAATAATCAAGTGTGCTTGGATCTATAGGGCTGAGTTGTGTCCGAGAAATGATCTCTCATTTCTACAATCGCAACAAGGACAATATGTAAATTCAACACCCTTCTTCAATCTATCCTCCTCGGCAACTCTAAGAAAATTCGTCACACCATCAAGGTATGCTTGGTTCATACGAGAACCGTACATCCACACCCGATCCATCTGGCTACACGCGCTGCACAACAAGAAAATTAGTGTTAAATTGACCTAATAAAAGAAAACCACCTAGCTTCTCATCGAAAAAAGGAGCTTATGTAGAAATCGTACTGCAATTTAAGGGTTTAAGGGTATAAACATAAATATCAAAATGCAGAACATCGGCATGAGATGAAATGCATGTCATGGAATAGAGGACATAAATAAAGACTAATGCAAATGTAATCAATTTAATCAGAGTCCGGACGCTTAAAATATCGCGATCCGAATTTCTCCAGTGGTTCCGGAAACCCTAATTTGAGTTTTTAGTCAATTTTATTTTTTTCTACAATGCAAACATGAATGAAAATGACATAATTGCATAGATCTTATTTTTCTGAACATTTTGATATATTATTTGCATTTTTCTGACTAATAATGAATTTTCTATGATTTTTATAAGATTTAAATATTTAAATACTCTTTTTGATCTTTTCCTCAGTAAAAATAATAAATAAATAAATTCAAAAATAGTAGATCCTGACAGGTGGGTCCCACTGGTCATATTTTCATTTCTTTTTTTATTTTTTTGGCTTAATTAGCTTGAGGGCCGGCGGTCGGCCGGGACACCGGCCGAGCTCGATCGACCGCGGCGGCAAGCGGTGGTGGCGCGGGACCGCGGTGGCGGATGGAGGAGGGAGCGCGGAGCGCGGCGGCTTACCGGGAGGCGGCGGGGCGAGGCAGGCGGCGGCGAGGTGGAGGCCACCGGCGGTGGGGAAGCTTTGGGGGCTGGCCTGGTGGCGGGCGGCGGCGGCGGGAGAGCATCGGCGGGTGGCGGCGGCGGCTTGGGGAGGTCGGTGGCGGGCGGCACGAGCTCCGGTCGGCAGCGGCGCTTGCGGGCGGCTCGAGATGACGGAGGTCACGAAGCTCGGCTGGGAGTGGGAGTGAGGGAGTGAGCTTTAGTACAGACGGCTCCAAGTAGGGAACCGTCTGTACAAATAACACAGACGGTTCCGGTAGGGAGCCGTCTGTACTGTATGGGTTAGTGCAGACGGCTCCCAACTGGGACCGTCTGTTGCATTAGTACAGACGGTACCGGTTGGGAGCCGTCTATACTATATGGGTTAGTATAGACGGCTACCAACTGGGACCGTCTGTGGCATTAGTGCAGACGGTCCTTGTTGAGAGCCGTCTGTACTGTGATACCCAGTGTCGACGGCTGCAGTTGGAAACCGTCTGTATTATTTGTACAGACGGTTCCGCGTGCGAACCGTCTGTATTGTGCCGTCCCGCTTGTTCGCCATCCTTGGCAGTGATTTGTACAGACGGTTCGTGTTGGGAACCGTCTGTGATAAGAATTGTACAGACGTCCCCCTGTTGCCGTCTGTACAAGGGGCGTCCCGTTAAATGGTATCTGTAGTAGTGGAGGGATAGTCAGATATTCTAAAACCAACGTTATGAGGTGTGATCTGATGGTCATACAACTAGTAGATCAAATATTTACAGAAAAGTAAAAATAAATAGATATGAGGGTATAGTGTTAGCTTTGCCCAGGAGAAAACTCACACATGCTCTTGTTCTCTAGTGTTGCACACACACAAAGTACAAGGAGGAAGAACACAGGCACACTGGACTTGCGAGGCCACAACCAGCCTCTGGTTTTCTTTTCTTCTAATTCACTTCAATTAACTCAACTGATTACAAATCCTTAATAACCCACACGCTATGAGCAACAGCCCAACATACTCACGCCTAAATCCTCTCACGTACTAACCAACTAACTAATGCAATCCTTATCTCATGCAACTGACTTTATCTCTGCTAACAAACACAGCTAACACATACATAAAGCGAGCTAACTTGATCTATCTTCCAAGCCACGTCGCCCACGCCCTCTTGACTCGGCCACATCTCCACGAGTCCCGGACGCCCAACTCGGATCACAGCCTGTGACTAGATCAAACACTAATGCTACATGCAAGACTACAATTAAACATGATGAGAACACCTAACAATAAGATTAAACCCAACATATAGGATGGTGCTTTTTTCCTTATTAGATTGGATCTCATTGGTATAAACTCTTAATAATGTGTGTAAATAACGAGAGATTACATATATATTTATAGGCCAACTGTGGGGATAGGGTTTAATAATTGACTACATATGGGCATTGGAGGGGTGCGACGTGTTGGATGGCTAGAACGCCTGGTCTCATAACACTCACATTTTGGTGATTACTGTGAAATGCTCGCCTTATTAAAACTCCAAAAAACCGAGTAGTGTTCTTGTGGTGAGACACTAGCGTCAATCTCGATTCCGGGTTGAGATGATAACCTCATGCCGGTTCGACGACTATCTTACTACCACAGTAATTAAACATGATGCATTTCCATTGAATCAATACACGATAAACATTATGACATAGCCCATGGCATAAGCATAAGTGATAGAGACAAGAGTACTCCAGGATTCACATGAATACCAGAGTGATCAAAATAATTGGAATGTCACACCGGGGTAGCCCACACCCCATTTAAATTACAAATTCATCACGGTATCAAATTCAATCAATCTCTCGAACCGTTACCGACAATGCGACTATCCTGAGTATAGTGAGTGCATTATCCCCAGGAGTTTGCAAGGCTCCAGGGCCTGAGACTTACCTCAACTACACCCCGGCATCGATTCTCGGTAACGTCCACGCGTTAACAGGAAAGTGACACGGGAAATCACCTTCGGTTGGTATGGGAACAAAACTCTACTTACTCCTAGGTTGCCCTCACCTCCAATCAATACCAACGTTATTCCCGTGCACCCCCTCGGCTCTCACATCTCGCCTTAACAGGTTGAGTTAATTGGGCAATAAGTGAAGTTCTCAACATAGCGATACACCCTACGCATGCTAGTGAGCTCAATTCCAACATACGATTCAAACAAGCATTCACACATATACGTAATTACGGAAAGTAAAAGAATGCAACAAGCTCTGCTTGCCTTCACCGTAGGATTCGGAGACTTGGGTGAGCTCAACAGGTTGGGGTTCTTCCTCTTCGGGCTCTGTCGCAAGCAACACGAGACACCGGAAAGGGAAATGACGAAATAAAATGAGTTCCAGCATGTATGCATGATGGAAAATGCTAAACATGAAATGCCGAGGTAGTTTGTGGATGTTAGGGTTTATAATAAGAGACATGCCCTAATTTGGATTTATAGGATTCAACTAATTATCCTAGCAAATATATGCATGGCATATCGAGTTCAGGTCCATATTAGGGTTTAAACAAGAATGACCTAAAATTTTATGTGTGAGCCTTACAAATGCATAGAACTAAGTTAAAGAAAACTTAGCAACAATTATGAGTATATAAATTTATAGTTTTTAGAATTAGAGTTACAAGATATAGCATTTTCAAATATGTAGCCTTTGGCATTAGCTCCTAGTACTTTAATCCCCTTAGATAACCTGCAAGGAATGCATAAGTTTACACTAAGCACACCCCAAAAACCCACCCTCTGCCTGCCCTTGCTTCACCGAGGAGGAGCAGCCCGGAGGAATTCTGGATGGTCCGGAAGAGGCAGCTGGGGCTCTTCAGCTTGGACCTGAGCAAGCAAAGAGGAGGAGAAAAAGTGAGGGGAGAAGGGGAGGAAGGAAATGCAGGAGAAAAAGGAGGGAAGAGGAGCTAGTTCACCGAAGGGGCGGCGCTGGCTCGCCGGAGCTGGCGCCGGAGCTGGAGAAGAGGGCGCCGGCTGGAGAAGAGGAGCTCGGGAAGAAGAAAAAGAAGAGAAGATTTGACCGGGGAGGAGAAAAAGAGGGAAAGGAGGCCCTTGGCGCCTTTTATAGGGGGGCCGGCGAGCTCTCCACTGAGGCTCCACCGCCCACCGCCCCCAAACGGCGGTGGCGACGTGGCAACCGAGCTCTGACATCCGGGTACTCACCCGAAAGTAGCCCGGAAATGACCCGGAGTCGAGCAGCCCGGACGTACCACCCGGAGGTTCCGGAGTGAACCTTCGGCCTTCACAGAACGACCGATTTCCCTTCTCTGGACTCTCCCGGAATTTGATCCGGAGCCCAGCCGGATTCCGGGCTCACCCGGAGGATCCTCTCGGAGGCTCCAGATGGGACCTCCGGTTGCACCGGGATCACCTACACGCTCTCTGGACTCCCTCGGAAAATAGCTTGGAAACCATCCGGAATTTCCGGACAGCCCGGAGGTTCAGCTCGGAGGTTCCGGATCGAACCTCCGGCTGGCCAACTCTCGCTCAACCCTCTCTGGACTCACCCGGAAATTAACTCGGAGGCCACCCGGAAATTCCGAGCACCCCGGAGGCTCCGCCCGGAGTTTTCGGACCAAGTTCCGGATGAACACAGAGAGCTAAAACTTGTACATAAAGCTATTGTTGGAAAATAAGCCCAAAATACTTTTGGGTTTTGGTAGTTATCCAAATAAGTTGATTGGTGTTAATTTGCAAAATTTGAGTTTTAAGAATGAGATATGTACATATTCTATAAAACATAACTTTTTAATATTCAAGTTTATGCAAGGGTTGTGCATGGATGATGCCATGTATGCATGAAGCAAAAAGAAACCCTATTTATAATAAGATGGGTGTTACAAAACCTACCCCCCTTAAGAAGATCTCGACCCGAGATCTCTAACGTTCCGCAAACAAGAAGGGAAACTCAGCCTTGAGCCAATCTTCGCGTTCCCACGTAGCTTCATCTTCGGTATGGTTGTTCCATTGCACCTTGAAGAACTTGATGGCACGATGACGGGTTTTGCGCTCAGATTCATCAAGAATGCACACTGGATATTCCCGATAGGTGAGGTCTTCGTGTAGCTCTTCTATCTCAGGGTTAGTCTTCACTTCGGGGATACGATGACAAGCCTTCAGCGGAGATACATGGAAAACATCATGTATTTTGGCCAGCGAGGGAGGTAACTCCAATTGGTAAGCTACGGTTCCTCGTTTGGCCAAAACTTTATATGGACCGATATAACGGGGAGCTAACTTTCCTTTTATTCCGAAGCGATGAACGCCTTTGAATGGTGTAACCTTGAGGTAAACGCTGTCCCCAATTTGAAACACAACTTCTCGGCGGCGAGGATCAGCATAACTCTTTGCCTTGACTGAGCTTCTCGAAGTCGTTGTCGAATAAGGTGAACTTGAGCTTCAGCTTCTTTAATGGCATCCGGTCCAAAGAATTGTTTCTCACCGGTCTCAGACCAGTTGAGGGGAGTTCTACACCTTCTGCCATATAGCACCTCAAAGGGTGCCATACCAAGACTTGCTTGGTAGCTGTTGTTGTAAGCAAACTCTGCATATGGCAAACACTTCTCCCAATTGGAACCAAAGGTGAGAGCACAAGATCTCAACATATCTTCAAGAATTTGGTTGGTTCTCTCAACTTGACCTCCAGTTTGAGGATGGAAAGCTGTACTAAAGGATAACGAAGTTCCCATAGCTTCATGCAGACATTTCCAGAATCGATTGGTGATTGGGTGCCTCGATCCGAAACGATCTTCACGGGGACACCGTGGAGGCAAACAATTCGGGCAATATACAGCTCAACTAACTGACTCACCTTATGAGTGGTCTTCACAGGGATGAAATGAGCTACCTTGGAAAGGCAGTCCACAATCACCCATATTGCATCGTTACCCTTTGGAGATTTCGGTAAACCTACCACGAAATCCATACCGATCTCCTCCCATTTCCACTTGGGAATATGGAGTGGTTGAGCATGCCTGCTGGTCTCTGATGCTCGGCCTTCACCTGACGACATACGTCGCACTCGGCCACAAAACGGGCAATTTCTCGTTTCATCCGAGTCCACCAAAATCGGCGGCGAATGTCTTGATACATCTTCGTACTACTAGGATGAAGGGATAACGGGGAGTTATGAGCTTCGTGGAGGATTAAATCCTTTAGCCGCTGAAACTCCACATGAAGTGGTGGTTGATGCTCAAGAATTAAGGTATTGTTGCAATAAGCTTTCCGGCTAAGTGCATCGGCGACGATGTTAGCCTTGCCGGGGGTATAATTTAAACCCACATCATAATCTTTGATGAGCTCAAGCCATCTCCATTGTCGAAGGTTCAGATCTGGTTGAGTAAACAAATACTTCAAACTCTTATGATCCGAAAAGATTTCGCAACGGGCACCGATAAGATAATGTCGTCAGATTTTGAGAGCATGCACTACGGCTGCTAACTCCAAGTCATGAGTGGGATAATTGGCCTCATGAGGACGCAATTGACGTGAAGCATAAGCTACCACGCGACCCTCTTGCATGAGCACACACCCCAACCCATTCCGAGAAGCATCACAATAGACTTCGAAGCTTTTGTGGATATCCGGGAGGATAAGCACAGGAGCAGTGGTCAACTTCTCCTTGAGCTTTTGGAAACTCTCTTCACATCTGGTTGACCACACAAACTTATTGTCCTTCTTTAACAATTCGGTCATTGGTTTTGCTATAGAAGAAAAACCCTCGATGAATCAGCGGTAATAACCTGCCAATCCAAGAAAGCTGCGGATTTGGGTGACAGATTTGGGCTGCTTCCACTCTTGAACGGCTTGTACTTTACTCGGGTCTACAGCCACACCCTCCGCTGAAAGAACATGACCCAGAAATTCCACTTTGGATTTCCAAAATTCACACTTGGAGAATTTTGCGTACAACCGCTGCTCTCGGAGCTTTTCGAGCACCTTCCTCAAATGGTCTTCGTGCTCCGGTTCAGATTTGGAATAGATAAGGATGTCATCGATGAAGATGACCACAGACTGATCAAGATACTCCATGAACACCGAATTCATGAGTTGCATAAAGGTGGAAGGAGCGTTGGTCAACCCGAAGGACATAACGGTATATTCGTATGATCCATAACGAGTGGTAAAAGTAGTTTTAGGAATGTCTTCAGATCTGATTTTAATTTGGTGATAACCCAACTTGAGATCGATCTTGGAGAAGACACATGCTCCGGATAATTGGTCAAACAGATCATCGATTCAGGGAAGAGGATACTTGTTCTTCACGGTGAGCTCATTTAACGGGCGGTAATCAATTACCATCCGCAAGCTCGAATCCTTCTTCTTCACGAACATGGTAGGACAACCCCACAGTGAGGAACTAGGCCTAATGAAGCCCTTGTCTTCAAGCTTTTTGAGTTGTTTCTTCATCTCTAACAACTCATTGGGGGTATCCGATATGGACGCTTCGAAATAGGAGCAGTCCCAGGTGGAAGATCAATAACAAACTCCACAGCCCGGTCAGGAGGCATACCAGGCAATTCCTCAGGAAAAACATCTGGATACTCACATACCACGGGAACAAACTCAAGTCCTTGACTATGAGTGCCACACACGGCGAAGAGATGCCCCGACAAGGATGGCGATACAAACTTCACTTCTTTACCAGAGTTGGCGACAAGAGAAACCGTCCTTTCGGCACAGTCTATTTTTGCCTTGTACTGGACCAACCAATTCATCCCCAAAATAACATCTAGCCCTTTTGATCCTAGAACTACCATATCGGCTAGAAATGCTTCTCCGCCAATTTCTAGCTTAACACCCTCGCAAATAAGCTCGGTCCTCAACTCTGAGCCAGGTGTTGCAACAATAAGAGGATGATGCAATGCTGATGATGGAACATGATTCGCATGTGCAAATTTGCTAGACATAAAAGAATGAGATGCTCCAGAGTCAAAGAGAACTAGGGCAGGAGCTGAGTTGACGGGAAGCGTACCCAAAACCACCTCGGGTGCTTCCTGTGCTTCTTCGGCAGTGACATGGTTCACCCTGCCACGGCCGGCAACTTGAGCCTTGTTAGGAGTTGGGCCCCTAACTTGAGAACCTGCACCTGATTGTCCTGGCTGCAACTTAGGGGCAAAGGCATGGCCTGTGCGTGGAAGAGGACGACGATTTGCGAAATGTCCCATATTCCCGCAGTTGAAACACTGAACTTTACTCAGGTCAGGAGAAGACTGCGGCTGTCCTCCTTGAGGACAAGGTTGGAAACCCTGTTGCTGAGGGCGAGGAACGAATCCCTGTGACTTTTACGGGAATGGCCCAACTGGACGGGGTGGTGTTGACTGCCACACCCGCGACTTCTGCGAGCCACTTGCAGCAGACTTCTGCATCTCCCTCTTGCGCTTGCGAGACTTATCCAAGGCCGATTCCTTGGCTTCCACCTTGACAGCCTTATCCACAAGATGCTGGAAATTGTTCACATCAACAGTAGCAAGCTTAGCTTGCATCTCCTCATTCAACTTGCCCATAAACTTTTCCACCTTATCTTCATCTGTGGATACTTCCCGCAACGAGCTAGGTGATTGAACTCATGGAGGAACTCCAAAACTGACTTTTTACCTTGCCGGAGATCACGGAATTCTTCCTTCTTTAATGCCATGACACCGGCACGGATATGGAATTCCTGAAAACCAGTCCGGAACTCTGTCAAGGTGACGACATGGCCAGGGGTTTGCATGGCAAGGAAATTATCCCACCAATCTGCAGCAGCACCTTCGAGGAAATGGGAAGCAAAATTAACTTTATCAGCTTCTGCACATTGAGCTAGCTGGAGCTTTCTCTCAATTGTGCAGATCCAGTTATCTGCCTCCAGAGGATCATCTGCTCGGTCAAAAATGGCTGGTTGAGTTCACTGGAAGTCAGCCAAACCACCTCGAGCTTGCCCACCTCCTGGACTCTGATTGCGCACCAGCTGTTCAAGAATTCGATTCTGCGTCGCTAGCAGATCCGCAATATTAGGTTGCTGAGGAGGAGGAGGAGGCACTTCCTCCTCGTCGCGTCCACGGCGAGCACGACCGGCTCCACGCGTTCCCGACGCCATCCTGTTGCAATCATTCGACAACACGATGAGACGACAACACGAGAGGCTGGGAAACGAGACTTTCCACGGTAGTAAGACAAGGTATCCATGAATATGTTACATTAGTTCATACACATTTTTAGGAGGAAAATGGAGTATAAAGCAAATGTAAGAACGATTGACAATAATACACAAATGTATTAACACGTTCAACATAGTTCATTACATGGGGCTGCGGTTTAAATCACCGTAAAGGAGAAATAAACATCCACAATGTACCAAAATTGGCAGCCACCAATACTCGCTTACATGCCTCCAAAAGCTACCTAAGGGTTAGGGTTTGGGTCAACTTTACATCACAAAATTGCGACCCAAACAGATGCTGAAACTGAATAACACCGCTATGGACTGTACGGAGACCCTTCATTACGATGAATCTCCATTGCCTCCAAGTCAGTGGGAAGAGGGACCATGGTATGAAACAAAGGAATCCCATGGCCAAGCTGAGGAGTGACAGTGGGGATGCGACGAACGCCACCCACAGCCATTTGCGGGCGCAAGATATCAGGATGAACTCCAATCTCTATCCCGCCCACTGATGGATATTGATGCACCCACGGACCTCCTTCATAGACCGAGTAGATGCCTTCCCCGGTCCAGAAGTGTGGTGGCGGTGCGTTATAAGAAGTTCCCTTGGTGTCGAGCCAGCTCAAGGGAAATGATGAGACGGTGACAATATCGCCTCGTCTCGAAACCACGGGCACGATACGCCACGTCCAAAGATCGGACGAGACGGCCCAAATGAGCTAGTGCCACGTTAGGCTCCTGGGTAAAATCTTCAGATGGCGCCACGTTCTCCATAGGAGTCCGCGACGGAAAGAAGGAGAAGGGGCCCTCAACGAGACCCGGAAGCTCATGGTGAAATACGGCTGATGAGGAGGATCACTCTCATGCGGTTGGATGAACACGCACGCCCGATACTCGTACATGCCGAACCCTAGGTTGGCCCTATGCACGAGATATTCTGGGAGATATGGAAATCCGAGTTCCCGAAGCATGTACAAAAGCACCTCCGGAAACCCTTCGACATCCAATCCATGGGTAGCATGCACCAACTGAAAAGAAGCCATCTGACAAAACAAGGAGCAGGTCAAGGTCAGCCACAAACAAAAACAAATGCAATAGAGAAGGAATTTTCAGAACTAAGACCGATGAGGATAAGGAATAAAGAAGCAATCTACTTGCTAAATTTTAAACATAGGTTTTAACTTTGCAATAATTTTCTCGGTGATGCCAAGACCTAACTAACGCCCACCTGATTGGCTTCCTACGGTCAGCTCGGCTCTGATACCAAGCTGTGAGGGACCCGAAATTTTAATTCAATTCAAGGAATTCACAACTAGTGAAGACGGTGACCATAGCCGCTACCTGCGACGGACTATGGCCCACCCCCGCCCCGTGCGACCAGCATACGACGCAATGCGTATGGATCACCACGGCCTGATTGAGGGATCACGATTCCAAACACATACACCTTTCGCGTATGACTCACTTTGGCAATGGACCGTACATTCACTTTGCACTTCACTTGAATCAAAAGAAAATAACGAGTTCCTCCATATGCAACCATCCACACTCCCGATTCAACATACACGCATGACAGACGGGAGGTGGGGGCATATGTTGGACAGCAAAAAATATCATCACACAAACTCTACAATATGATAATAGAACTAGCTGCCCACTTAGTGTACTTTAAAGATACATTAGTCGGCGATAACCGTAAATTTAGTCGAGACTGAAATATTTACAATGCAGCGGAAACAAAATAAAAGCCCCGCAGCGGTGCATCAACCGCTGCACAAAAGCCAAACCATTCCCACGAGTCGAACGCGGACCAAGGAAACCATCGGACTAAGCATCATCACAAAACTCCGCAACGGTTGGCTCACCTGCAAATGTCTAGAAATATCCTAGGTGAGTACAAAAGTACTCGCAAGACTTATTCGTGCTTGATTCCATGCCCTACACATGCTCACTACCACAGTAATTAAACATGATGCATTTCCATTAAATCAATACACGGTAAACATTATGACATAGTCCATGGCATAAGCATAAGTGATAGAGCCATGTGTGCTTCAGGATTCACATGAGTACCAGAATGATCAAGACAATTGGAATATCACACAGGGGTAGCTCACACCCCATTTAAATCACAGATTCATCACGGTATCAGATTCAATCAATCTCTCGAACCGTTACCGACAATGCGACTACCCTGAGTATAGTGAGTGCATTATCCCCAGGAGTTTGCAAGGCTCCAGGGCCTGAGACTTACCTCAACTACACCCCGGCATCGATTCTCGGTAACGTCCACGCGTTAACAGGAAAGTGACACGAGAAATCACCTTCGGTCGGTATGGCAACAAAACTCTACTTACTCCTAGGTTGCCCTCACCTCCAATCAATACCAATGTTATTCCCGTGCACTCCCTCGGCTCTCACATCTCACCTTAACAAGTTGAGTTGATTGGGCAATAATTGAAGTTCTCACATAGCGATACACCCTACGCATGCTAGTGTGCTCAACCCAACATAAAATTCAAACGAGCATACACGCGTATACATAATTACGAAGATTAAAGGAAATGCAACAAGCTCTGCTTGCCTTGGTCGTAGGATTCAGAGACTTGGGTGAGCTCAACAGTCTACGGTTCTTCCTCTTCGGGCTCTGTCGCAAGCAACACGAGACACCGAAAAGGAAATAACGAAAGAAATAAGTTTCCAGCATGTATGCATGATGGAAAATGCTAGACATGAGATGCTGAAGTATTTCGTGGAGGTTAGGGTTTATAGTAAGAGTATGCCTCAATTTGAGCTTATAGAATTTAACTAATTATTCTAGTGAATATAAGCATGGCATATCAAATTCAAGTTCATGTTAGGGTTGGAAATAGTTGGTTTGGATTCATGTGGATGTTAGTTAAAATTTTGAAAATTGGTATCAAAGGGAGATTGATATTACATAAAGGGAATTTAATTGAGGATTAGTTGCAACGTTTGAAGAATACATTTGCATCAAATTGTGGGAAATGCTATAAGGGTTTCAACATATAGACCTTGCCTTAATTGGAAACACAAACAAGAAGTTGCAATTTTTGTTAGAAATTTACCCAAAATAATTTGGAATATCTTCAACTGCTAATTCTGCCCCAACTCTAATTGCTAGCTTCACCCCCTTTCTACCCCTAATTTGCCCTTCTTCTTGCTGAGGTGGTGCAGCCCGAAAGAATTCCGGATGGTCTGGAAGTGGCAGCTGGAGCTTCGGCTTGGACCTGAGCAAGGAGGAGAGAAGGAGGGGTGAGGGGAGAAGGAGAATGCAGGAAGAGGGAAGGGAGAGGAGAGGAGAGGAGCTGGCTCACCGGAGCAGCGGCGCTGGCTCACCGGAGCTGGCGCCGGAGCTGAGGAAGAAGCCACCGGCTGGAGAAGAATAGCTCGGGAAAGAGAAAAAGAAGAAGAGGGTTTGACCGGGGGAGAAAAAGAGGGAAAGGAGGCCCTTGGCGCCTTTTATAGGGGGTCCAGCGGGCTCTCCACGAAGGCACCACCGCCCACCACCCCCAAACGGCGGTGGCAACGTGGCGGCTAAGCTCTGACATTCGGGTACTCACCCAGAAGTAGCCCGGAAATGACCCGGAGTCGGGCAGCCCGGACGTACCACCCGGAGGTTCCGGAATGAACCTCCGGCCTTCACAAAACGACCGATTTCCCTTCTCTGGACTCTCCCGGAATTTAATCCGGAGCCCAACCGGATTCCGGGCTCACCCGGAGGTTCATCTCGGAGGCTCTGGATGGGACCTCCGGTTGCACCGAGATCACCTACATGCTCTCTGGACTCCCTCGGAAAATAGCTCGGAAACCATCCGGAATTTCCGGACAGCCCGGAGGTTCAGCTCGGAGGTTCCGGATCGAACCTCCGGCTGACCAACTCTCGCTCAACCCTCTCTGGACTCATCCGGAAATTAACCCGGAGGCCACCCGGAAATTCCGATCACCCCGGAGGCTCCGCCCGGAGGTTCCGGACCAACTTCCGGATGAACACAGAGAGCTAAAACTAGTACATACAGCTATTGTTGGAAAATAAGCTCAAAATACGTTTGGGTTTTGGTAGTTATCCAAATAAGTTGATTGGTGTTAATTTGCAAAATTTGAGTTTTAAGAATGAGATATGTACATATTCTATAAAACATAACTTCTTAATATTCAAGTTTATGCAAGGGTTGTGCATGGATGATGCCATGTATGCATGACGAACGCAAGAACTTATTTATATAATAAGATGGGTGTTACAAATAAACAGAACTGAAACTTACAATAAAGAACAATGGGCATCCGCTGATTGACAGAGTGGGAATCTTGAGTCTCTTGTTGTGCCAGGTAAGGATGGAATCCACAATGTCATCGACGGTAACTTTACACCAATCGACGGACGAGATATTCTCCATATCAGATGTCAGTGCAGCCTCCTTGCCAGTTATGTAATTGGCGGTGGATGTGAATAGCAGATGGTTAAACACAATAAGTAAGAAACACCTTATAGTAAGATGGTCTGCTCCACCGAGCTTGATCCTATGGATCAGGTCTTCAAAGTATATATTCTTTTGCAAGGGGACATCCAAAGCAAGCTTGAGATTTTGAAGCTCAGTGCTCTTTTGCTGGAATGAAAGGACGGGTGGGTCAGTTCCGCCAATCGGTTGTCCCAAAACACAGTGGACGGCATACGGGGTGATCTTCAGTCCACCTTGACTACCAACATCAATGACAAGTGACGCCGCATTTGTCCTGTCCATCAGAAATACAACAAGATCCCTAGTCTCAAGCTTATCGGCCTTGATCTTTAGCAATTCACTAAAACCAATCCTCTTGATTTCATTGACTTGGGCGTCGTTCAGAACCTCTATAGCAGTGGTAACACACCCCGGTGAACACCTAACAGTAGGAGACACCTTAATAGGCACCTTGACCTGCGAAATAAATGTTACTGTCCGATATAGAATGATTTACTATTTGTATCAAGGAGAGCATAAGTTCATAGTTTACTGTATACAATTTCATAAATTACTGTAAGTGTAAAGAGTAATTACTGCATTCGAAATATGCATTGGATGTGAGATTTACCTGGGATGCAGCTGGAGGAGATATTGATGAGACGGCCTTGCCAGACTTGGAACGCTTGACCGACACAGAATACTCCTTGGAGCGAGTAGTAGGACCAGTGGGACGGGGACGGGGTGGTGGATCAACAAAGTCATCATGGTCGGTCGCCTCAACGATCGGTGAGCGAACCAGTGCAGATTGCGCTTTCCGCTTCTGAACTGTTCTCCGAATCCTATGTATCGGTGGTTCTTCACTCTCCGGCGGTTCACTTGGATTGCTATGGGTAGCCGTACTACTCGACGGCTTCACGCTAATCTGAAGACCAGTGGTAGGTGGATGCTTAGGGTCGTCAAAGTGATATGTGATTGCTCTCTGGCTGTCTTCGACAATTACTCTACGCACTTTTGATGGAGCTTCACCAGTGACCTTCATGTTCCTGTAAAATAAACAGTGACCGGACATTTTCCACATTGCTTAAACAAGATTACTGTATGTATTACAACAAATTACTATATTGCATATATGAAATTCCCAAATTGTTCGGGCATAATGGGGGTTGAATTAGGGCATATGGAATGCGAAGCTACATTATAAAAAAGATTACTGGATACCGACGTGTAATTACTGGATATGTTATCAGTAACCCATCTAGTACAATATACAACCATAGATAGAGATTTTTTTTGGGTTGTGCTGGGGATGAGATGGGGGGTGAAATTCTAGATCGACGGTGGCGCAAGAATCTTCATAAGAATCCACGCAAAATGCAAAAGGAGAAGAAGTTGAAATTGAACACGGTGGCGCAAAATCTAACCTGGAGAGCCGACGGATGGCTATACGGAGGCGCCGACGGACGGAGGAAGTGGCGCGAGCAGCGGCAACGCAGATCGGGCCGACGGTGGGGCTAGACACCGGATGCGTCCACCGAGAAGCCCTGACGGAGGAGACCTGGCGGAGGAGAATGACACCGATACAATGCAGCCGGAGGCGCCGACGGACGGAGGAGGTGGCGTGAGCGGCGGCGGCAGTTCGAGATAGCTACTGTTTCGGGGGCAGATTGGGGGATATGAGGCGTCGGGGAAGGAAGTATGGATGAGATAACAACCGGCCGGGAAAAAAATGCTAAATTTACGATAGCTGCGGATCGTGGGTGCAAACAACAGTGCGTGTGCCTAAAATCACGTGAAAGTACTTACCTAGCCAAGTGTTATGATCTGTATAAAATTACTATATCTAGAGCAATCACTTACCGTACGTTACAATGAACATTACTATTAGGAAATTACGATTTCCAATTCATGAGATTACCATATATTACACATAAAATTACTATCGCAAATCACTCCAAACCATGAGTTATCTACCGTGTATTTTACCGCGTATTGTTTCTATCCTTTATACTACGTAAAAAAGGAGACTAAGGTTATCGTATTTTACATGTGACGTTACGTGTCTGTGAATGATCAATTCAACAATAATATAGTTGGACGGATTTACTACACTCAATGAATCATTTTACGGTAAGTCCTGACATTGTTGTGGGCGGGCATGAATCAAAAAGGGGGCGCGGTGGGTTTGAGTTGACGGGCTCGGTCGGTGGTCCAGCGCGCAGAATAACTATTCTGAGCGTAAGAGCAGATTAGCGGATCTATATATATATATATATATTATTAATTTAATTTGTAGGTCACTATTGTGTTTGTCATCCTTACCCATTTCACAGCTAGCCTATATATTTGTTAGGTTATAAGTGTCTCGAAAGTATGGGAGCTTATCTCTAATGTCCCCAACTGGAGTCTTTGAATCACATAAGAGAGTTTCATGACAAATAGGTATGTCATTTTACTAGAGAATCTTGGCTTGATTCTTTTTCTAAAAAGTGGAAATTTTGTATGTTAGACATGTCATATATTTAAAAAATACCGCCAATGTTACTAAAAGGAGTCAATGAACAAATAGCCTGACAAAACCCACCACATTACTGTAATGCACATGAGAATTAATAACTTCTATTTTTTGGTTTAACAGGGATGGATAATGTTAGAATCACTGCTTAACCCTGGGCGAGCTCGATTGTGTGGAATAATACCACAGTGATCAAGTTTTTCACTTGTGCTGATCAACAGGATGAGATAATTCTTTTCATACATTGGAGTCCGGCCCTATGTGAGTCAGCTAGCTCTTAACATAAATCAACCTTATTCAGGTCAAAGTACTTGGCATGCACTACATTGGCATGCACCAAACTGCGGTGAGGCTAAAAGAAAAGGAAATGGAATAGTACTTGGACTGCAGGTTGATAACATCTCAACTGTCAAGAGGTGTTTGATGATTCATGGAAGGACCGATTAGGAGACCTGTAACTAACTGAAAAAACTGACTAACAAGCTCTTGTATATGTGTGCGGTACTGTATAATGGAAACAGATATCCGACCAATTGTAGCCGTTCCAGGTGTCTGTCGTCGAGTTCTTGTATCGAGTGCTTTTTTTTTCCTGCTAACTTTGTGTTGCTGTGGTTTCTTGTTGTTTACGTGACTTGGGTTGCTGTAAATGCAAGTTTTCCCTAAAAGAAGAGTTTGTTTACAGTTCATTCCTTGTGGAATAGCAAGTGCTTCTGTGTTATGTTTTGTCATGTGTTGAGTCTTTGCCCTATCTTTCAGTGTCGTTTTTCACCTGCCCTAATTGGTCACGAATTCATTTCTTTGAATTTTAAAATTATCTAATATGCAACTTTGGTAATTAGCTTTTATTCCGAACCCACTACCGTTTGTAATGCGGGATTCTTTTGGTAATTAGCTTTTATTCCGAACCCACTACCGTTTGTAATGCGGGATTCCTATGGGAGTTTCGTAGGATAGGAAACTCTGTTGTGAGGGCTTGGCATTTCTAATTGGATATTTTCTTTTGGATAGGACAGTTGCATGAAAAATACGTATGGACCTGACCGAGCGACGAGCGCACCGCCTTATCTAAACATGTCAGCGTCACCGCAATCACTAATCAGTTACACCCACGTCGAGCACGTATAGTGCTGCCGCGCGATTATGAGCAGATTAGAAATGCCATTGCGCCGTACACGCTGGGTTGCTAGGCCGGCCGCTCGATCCTAATGCCTACCACACGTAGATTTTATTACCATATGTTTTCTTTGGTCATTTCACGTTCTCATTTTCAACCAAGATGTTAAATCTATCTTTATATTGGACTCTTTTCCTATATTGGCTGAGTTTAAAAATACTCCAGTTATGAGATATATATTTAAAATTCAAAGATTGCATTTAATATTAAGTTTGTGCTTGAAGTAGCATAACTTGGCTAGAATGACGATATTTATTTTTACTGTCGTATATTACCAGCAGGTGTTCCAACAAAGCTAAACACGTGACTTGGTCTGAAAATCACTAGAATTATTTAGTTGTGTTTTTCTACTCCCAAGATAACAATTCATTCATCTACAGAGACGTGTCTGGTTATTTTGTCATTAATTTTATACGCTCGTGGAATGTTGAAGAACTAGATCCACCAGTTTACAAGGTGAGTATTCTCTATTGCGTATTTCTAATACTTTTCACGTGAACCTTTCATGATAATGATATATAATGCACATGCAGGATGGTTACAAACTAAGAAAGCAATTTTGGTAAAGTTGAAGTACAGTGTGAACGAATCTAAACACAACATCCCTCATGTTGTACGAGAAATTCTTAAGCACCTCAAAAAATAGATAGTCTACTAAGAGACAGTTTATTGTGACCTTATTATTTTTATACCATATAACGTTGAATTGTAACTTATTTTAAAACTCATTTCAAGTCGAGATTGATTTTAAATAATATAGAACATTATACTAGTTTAATATTAAACTAGTAATCGTGCACGTGCAACGCACGTCTTGATTAATTTCAACGTTAAAAATATATTCTAACATTTACAAATATAGTTTTCTATTTATACATGCATTCTACCGAAAATGATGTTTAAGTGGCTACAAGAACTTACCAATGAAGATGGTATTAAAAAAAGTAGACACCATTGTTCCTATGAAATAGTAAAGAATGATGAATATGTATTGTGCTGCGTCAGTTAAGGGTTCACCTGTGTGTGCCGCCGGTGACACAGGTGTCGGTCTGCCCGAGCCGGTTATAGTTGGGCGAAGTGGTTGGCTGTGTCACCAGTGGCTCACTAATCCTACGTGGCAACAGTGTAACAGTCGGGTGCCTGTAAACCCTATATATAGGGGACCAAGGGAGGACTTCATCCTAAACCTTGCTAAAACCTATGAATCACATATGGCCGTTGCAAAGTCTCCAACCACCGAACAAAAGCCAAAAGTATAAGTGATAGTTCGGTGAGTGTGTGAGCTTTGAGCAAAGAGCAAAGGTTCCTCCAAGAGATTGTTGCTGGTTCATCTGTTACTCTTGGAGTGTCTGCTCCTAGACGGGTGTAGGAGTTGCTGGTACCTCCCAATCTTGTGTGGGCTGGACCAGTAAGTTTGTGAAGGTGATTGAAGTCTACCTGCTGCGAGCAAAAGGACTTCCACAAGCTAAGGAAGAGGCCTAAACGTCAGGTACTCGGAGAACAAGCACGGTTTAGTGCTGGCGATCTCTTCGGAGTAGCCTCTCCAACGGAGACATACCTTCTCTGAAAAGAGTAGGGAACTTCGGTGAAAAACCTCCTTGTCTTTGAGTGCTTTACCTGTTTACTTCCTGCAGTGCTATATGCTTTTGTATACTCGTGTGATTCTTGCTATCTTTGTTTATCTGTGATAGATCACCTTTTTACCTGCTTAGCTTAGCTGTGTCTCAGTTGCTAGAGATCTTATCTGTTACCTGTCATAGCTACATGTGACTCAGGCAATAGCTATCTTCATCTGTGCTAGGTTTTTGATCTTACCTGTGTCAGACACCTGTGTGACAGCTGCATGCTATTTTTTATATCATATCATACATGTGTCTATCGCCTGTCACACAGCCTGTTAACACTTGCTTCTGCTCAAGTCTTAATCTGTTAATCTAAGCTAAAAGAAGTAACTTTTGTTAGCCTCCTATTCATCCCCCTCTAGTCGGCACTCCTGGTCCTTTCACCACGCGTGGTGCATTCGCGAGAGAGGGTGCTAGAGGGTATAGCAGTGGCAATGGTGGGTAATTGCTATCAACTTTAAGTAAGAACAATGGTGGGTAATTACTTTTAACTTTAAGTGAATAACATGGTGGGTAATTTTTAGGTGGTAGACCATCAAAGTAATATTAGTCATTGGATGATCATGATTGAATGGTGTAAATTGAGTCGGAGATAAGAGAGAAAAACTCTCCCTTTTATAAGATAATATTGTATATAGTATATATAGTATAGATTAGACAAATTAATGTTTTTATATTACGTCAATTGACACAAAATAACCACGGCTAATTTTGGGTCTTTTCGGCCCTCTGCTCTTGCTCCCGTTTCAAACGAAAACCAAAACCGCCTCTCCCCTCCCTTCCCCTCTGCAATGGCGTCAGGCTCCTCTCGAGCCCAGATCGACCAGGTAAGCCCTAACCCTAGCTGCCCCTATCTTCCTATCTCTAAACCCTAACCATCTCCTCGATCCGCCGCTACCTAGCTGTGTCTCAGTTGCTAGAGATCTTATCTGTTACCTATCATAGCTACATGTGACTCAGGCAATAGCTATCTTCATCTGTGCTAGGTTTTTGATCTTACCTGTGTCAGACACCTGTGTGACAGCTGCATGCTATTTTTTATATCATATCATACATGTGTCTATCGCCTGTCACACAGCCTGTTAACACTTGCTTCTGCTCAAGTCTTAATCTGTTAATCTAAGCTAAAAGAAGTAACTTTTGTTAGCCTCCTATTCACCCCCCTCTAGTCGGCACTCCTAGTCCTTTCAATTGATATCAGAGCAGGTTGCTCTTTGATTTGGCCTAACAGCCAGAGTTAAAGGATGTCGGGCTATGAGGGTAAAATACATGTCTTTAATGGGACTAACTATGCTTTCTGGAAGAGAAAGATGCAAATGCATCTTATCGCTATCGATCCAGATGTGTGGGATGTTGTTTATACAGGTTACGACTTGGAGAATCCCACAACACCTAGCATCGCTGATAAGAAGAACATTCAGAACAATGCTAGAGCTGCAACAACCATCTTCATGGGCTTACAAGAGCATGACTTCAATAGAGTTAGCACAATGAATTCTGCCAAGGAAATCTAGAATACTTTAGAGCAGATTTATGAGGGCAGTGATACTCTGAAGAAGTCCAAAAGAGGTCTGCTGGAATCAACCTTGGAGAGATTTGAGTATGAGCATGGTGAGGACACCAACTCATTATTCTCAAGACTCACCATCATCACCAACCAGCTGAAGGCCTTAGGCTCCACCAGAGTTGAAGATGAGGATGTGATTAAAAAGTTCATCTCAGTGCTTCCAAAGGCCTACAAAACTCTTGTTCTCATGATGAAAGAAAAGGATGGGTTTGACAAGATGAAGCCTACTGAGGTGTTAGGAAGAATTCTAACACATGAGATGGAACTCAGGCAAGAGGGCAAGCAAAGCTCTTCTTCAGCACCTAAGAAGAATATTGCCCTGAAGACCACTGCTCCAACATCACTTCCTGAGAGTGATAGCAGTGAAGAACTTGATGAGGAGATGTCTAGTGAAGAAGAAAATGAGCTTATCCTCCACACAAGAAATTTCAGAAAGTTCTATAGGAAGAAGAAGCAGTTTGGGTCAGGTGATAGATTCAGAGGGAAGAAACTGTCCAAAGACAACAAGTGCTTCGAGTGTGGCAAGGAAGGCCACTTTGCTGCTGATTGTCCAAACAAGAAAAAGGACAGCAGCCACTACAAGAAGAAGAAAGATTTCAATGGGAAGAAGAAGACCTTCAACAGCAAGCACCCAACTTATTCTAAGAACAAGGCCACTGCCAGAGCCTATGTTAGACAGGTTTGGGTGTCTGAGGATTCAGGGTCAGAAGAGGAGTCTGAAGAAGAAGATCAAGTTGTTGGGATTGCCATCAGTATGGCTGACATACCCAGCTGTGACACAGCCAGGTCACACAGCTCCGAGTCAAGTGCTAAAGCTGACTATCTCTCATCCACTTCTGCCCCTTTGTGTCTCATGGCCAAAGGTTCTAAGGATACTGTCTCTAGTGGAACTGAATGGGTTGTGGACAGTGGATGTACACAACATATGACTGGAGGCAGAGAGGAGTTTGTAGAGATCACACGCGAAAATCTTCCAAGTAAACATGTGATCTATGCAGATAACTCCAAGAAAAAGGTAAATGGCGTTGGTAAAGTCGCCATATCTAAACATCACTCTTTATCTAATGTAATGCTTGTAGATCAGATAGGCTATAGCCTCATGTCTGTGTCACAGCTGTGTGACACAGGTATGAAAGTCACGTTCTATCCTGATTGGGTTATAGCTTTCAAACTATCTAATGACTCTCAAGTGTTCAGAGGATGCAGGTCTGGAAAGCTATACACAGTAAACTTCAAAGAACAGCCTGCAGCAGCTCCATGGTGCCTAATGGCCAAGACCAGTGTTGGCTGGCTGTGGCACAGGCAGCTAGGTCATGCAGGGATGAAGCTTCTCAACAAACTGAGCAAACATGACTATGTCATAGGCCTTAAAAAGGTAAAGTTTGAGAAGGACAAGCCCTGCAGCTCATGTCAAGCCGGCAAACAAGTTGGAGCTGCCCATCGTCCCAAGAATGTCATGACCACCACCGCACCTTTTGAGCTCATACACATTGACCTCTTTGGTCCCACTACATATGAGAGCTTGGGAGGTAACAAGTATGGATTTGTCATTGTAGATGATTTTTCTCGCTATACTTGGGTGTTCTTTTTGAAGAAGAAGACACAGGTTTACAAGAAATTCAAGCACCTCATTGTCAGAGTACAAAATGAGTGGAAGGTAAACCTTGTCAAAGTCAGAAGTGACAATGGGACTGAGTTCAAAAACTCAAAGGTGGAAGAATATCTAGACAAGTATAGGATTAAGCATGGGCTATCAAGTCCATATGCTCCACAGCAAAATGGAGTAGTGGAAAGGAAGAACAGAACCCTGATAAAGATGGCAAGGACACTGCTGGATGAGTACAAGACTTCACCAAGATTTTGGGCTGAAGCTGTCAACACTGCCTGCCACTCCATCAATAGGATATATCTACATCCACTACTCAAGAAGACTCCATACGAGCTGCTCACCAATACAAAGCCAAATGTCTCATACTTCAGAGTATTCGGTTGTAAGTGCTACATTCTTAGGAAGGGCAAACGCCTCACTAAGTTTGAAGCTAAATCTGATGTTGGTATATTTCTTGGTTATGCTACTAACTCCCATGCCTATAGAGTTTTTAACACCTCCTCAAAGATTATTGAAGAATCTATAGATGTGGACTTCGACAAGTCTTATGGCTCCCTAGGAGAGCAAGTTGCTAATGATGTAGGGAGCAAGGACATTCAAAAGAAGTCAACTGGTGAGATCAGACCTACTGTCAAGGAAGAACCTGTCTCACCAAGTGATCAAGAACTACCTTCTCCATCACTGAATGAAGACACTGGAGATGAAGATATCGAGCTCGAGTACAACCCAGCCAATGATCTCTTAGATGCAGAACACTTGTCTCAGCCAGCTGTGTCGCAGGAAGAACCAGTTGTGTCACAGGCTTCACCATCAGCTGTGACACCGGTGGTTGACTCCGAACCCCTTGTGATCAGCAGGCTGCAGAAGGATCACCCTGTAGACAACATCATCGGTGCCATTAATAGGGGAGTGACTACTCGTTCTCGAATTGCAAATTTCTGTGAACATTATTCTTTTGTTTCCAGTGTTGAACCCAGGAACATCAAGAAAGCTCTCATGAATGCTGATTGGATAAATGAAATGCATGAAGAGCTCAATCAGTTCGAAAGAAACCAAGTTTGGTCCCTGGTGGAAAGACCCAATGATCACAATGTGATTGGAACAAAATGGGTCTTTAGGAACAAACAAGATACAAATGGACAAGTGGTAAGGAACAAAGCCAGACTTGTGGCTCAAGGGTTTACACAAGTGGAGGGTCTGGACTTTGGAGAAATATTTGCTCCAGTAGCAAGACTTGAAGCCATCAGGATCCTCCTTGCTTATGCTGTACATCATAACATCAAGCTTTATCAGATGGATGTGAAGTCTGCTTTCCTGAATGGTAAACTCTCTGAACTTGTTTATGTTGAACAACCACCTGGTTTTGAAGATGATAAGAAACCACATCATGTCTATAAACTACACAAAGCACTCTATGGCTTAAAGCAAGCACCTAGAGCATGGTATGATACATTGAAAGAATTTCTGATCAAGAATGGATTTAAAATGGGCTTAGTAGACACAACTCTATTCACTAAGAAAAATAGAAAGGATTTATTTATGTGCCAAATATATGTCATGATATAATATTTGGCAGTACTAACCGCTCCATGAGTGATGAGTTTAGCCAGATGATGACCAAACGGTTTGAGATGTCTTTGGATGGAGAACTCAAGTACTTCCTAGGACTTCAGATCAAACAACTCAAGGAAGGTACATTCGTTTCACAAGAAAAGTTTACCAAAGACATCATCACTAAGTTTGGCATGAAGGATGCAAAGTCTATTCATACTCCCATGCAGACAAATGGTCATCTAGACCTAAACATCGAAGATAAGTCTGCTGATCAGAAAGAGTTTAGATCCATGATAGGATCCCTGCTTTACTTATGTGTATCTAGGCCAGACATTATGTTGAGTGTATGCATGTGTGCTAGATTTCAAGCTAATCCTAAGGACTGTCACAGAGTTGCAGTAAGAAGGATACTGAGATACTTGATTCAAACCTCAGGCTTTGGCTTATGGTATCCTAAAGGTGCAAATTTTGAGTTAGTTGGCTATTCTGATAGTGACTATGCCGGGTGTAAGGTTGACCGAAAAAGCACCTCTGGTACTTGTCAATTTCTAGGACATTCCTTAGTGTCCTGGTCATCCAAGAAACAAAACTCAACAGCCCTTTCCACTGCAGAAGCTGAGTATATAGCTGCTGGTAGTTGTTGTGCTCAGTTATTATGGATGAGGTAGACCTTGAAAAATTTCAACGTATCTTTTAATCAAGTACCCATCTTCTGTGATAATGAAAGTGTAATTAAGTTAGCCAACAACCCAGTGCACTACCAAAGATCCAAACATATTGAAGTGAGGCACCACTTCCTGAGAGATCATGTTGAGAAGGGAGATATACAGCAGTGCCATGTAAGGACTGAAAAACAATTAGCTGATATTTTCACCAAGCCCTTAGATGAGACTAGGTTCTGTGCTCTGAGGAGTGAATTGAATATCATTGATGTCTCTAATCTTCAATAAAAAGGATTGGCTTGGTGTCTAGCTCATATATTCTGCCATTTACATGCCTTACATGCTCATCTGTGTTGATCACCTGTGTCACAGGTGTATGAGTTTTATGCATAGTGTAGAGTTCTTTCAGCTATGTATGCACATTATTGTGTACCTATTTTCAAAATCGACTCATGTCAATTTTAGTTTTGCTTGATTGATTTTCTGGCAAACTGACATTGGGAAGATTGCATAAGGATTTCCTGATAGTGTTCATATGCTTGCTCTCTTATCTAATTCTCTCTGTCTTGGTGTTCTATGGATGAAATACTTGTCACCTGAGCTATCTGTCTGTGTCTCAGGTGAATGCTTTTGATTCCCGTAGGCCCTAGGATATTTTGTTTACTCACCTGTGTCACAGGTTCCTCTGTCAGCTGTGACACAGCCACCTTATACCCGTTCGGCCTATATAAGACGTCGATACGTTTTCCACAGAACCCACGTTCTACGTTAAAACCCCAAACTTCCGCCGTGCGCCAAAACACCAAATTCTCGATGAAATCGACGTTTCCGCCCCTCCAAATCTTTCAAAGCATCGGAGAAAGCTCTCTGAAGAGCTCCAGCAACAATTCATCCATGCATTATCAATCTTTGCTCAAAGTAAGCTTCCGCCAGCCCTACTTTGCGCCTGTTCTTGCTTAGGGCTTATGCTTTTGCTCTAAAGCCTAATCCATTAGCGCATTGTTAGTTGTTAGGGTTGGTTTAGCTCCTGATAATCTTTCAGAACCTATATTGCTCGAAATTAACCACCAAAAACTAGTAAATCTCTAGATTTCTAAAATCTGCCGTCTGCCTCCGCACGTAGCTGTGTCACCGCTAGGGTCTCACCTGTCACACAGACAAGTCTATTCAAAAGACTGAGACCTCGGTTTGTTACCAAGTCCTCACCTGTGTCTCCCCGTTCTCACACAGGTGTCTCACACAGCTACTACCTTTTTGCATCTCAGGAACACCTCTTACCTATATTTTGTCTTATCTATCTGGTTTCTACAGATGTCTTCAGGATTTGAGAAAGCTGACAGTGGGATGCAGTGGTCTGACCCAGAAGCATTCAGCTTTGAGATTAACATTTCAGATTCAGATTAGGAAAGAGAGAGAGGCTGAGACAGAAAGCAGAGGTAGCTGAAACAAGAAAGGCAAGCCAAAGGGCTTACAGGCAGAGAAAAGCAGTTGCAAAGAAATCAGTTTCTCAAGCCAGTAAATCTAGTTCTGCTCAGCGTGCTCCACCCAAGAGGACAAGATCCTCAGCTACTGTTGAGCACACATCCTTGGGAAATGAAGCAGCTAAGAAGCAGAAGCAACAAGCTAAGAGAGGTTCAAAACCTTCTATTGCAAATGTGGTGCTGCCACGAGGCACACTCACCATCAGAGAACCTGTTCCAGAATCCCAAATATCTCAAGAAGATCTCGAGCATGATAAGCTGATTCTGGAGGAGTTGGATAGGTTAGCAGCTTAGATGAGAGAAACATCTGATGAAACAGTAAAGAAGCAGCTATCCACCATATACACAGCCAAAAGCTTTGAGCTTTCAGAGTTGTCAATGCCTGTATCTATGGAAATTCCAGAACCATCAAAAGCAGATAAGGCTATCTTAAGGGAAGTTGCAGATTTGCACAAACAGATGAAGTCAGGCCAATCATATTCAGAAGAAGTTGAATTGTGAAAGAAGATTCTTGAGAAGCAGGATCAACTTTCAACAAAATGCTTAGCAGAAGGGTCTCACAAACCTCTGGAACTTCAGCATACTGATGCTAGAGATAGGCATCTCATCCTTGAAAACAGTGAGTTAACCAAGAAGGCTAACTCTCTGCCAAAAGGCCTTGAGAGGTCTTCCATTCAAGCTGAAATCAAACTCAAGCGAGGTCTGCTGTCTTCTGAGTTCAAACCTCAAAGAGCAGCTCCATCTATTGTTAGTTCAGAATCAAGGATCCCTCCCATAGCTGCAGATGATCTTCTGATAATGGAGATAAATGATATTCTCGGAAGGCTCAGAAACATGCCAAATGGTCCTAAGAAAACTGCTTTGAGAGCTGAGCTCAAGCTTAAAAAGGCTATGCTTCCAAAGGTTTCCAAGCCTTCATCACCTCCTACTGCTGCTCCCTCTCAAGCTCCCAAGAGGAAAAGAATAGAAACTGTAGTGATCAGTGATGAACCTCAAGCCAAGAGGCAGCCAGATGCAGATGTTGAAATAATTTCTGAGATGACTCAAAGCTCCAAGCCATCCTTAAAAGTTCAATTTGATCAACAGACGTCTGCCATTCAAGAATTGAAGAAGGAGATGCCACCACCGGTGTCACCGGTGGCTAGCCCAGCTAAGTCAAGTCTGCAGACATACCAGAGGAGAAGCAGAAAATCTCAGAGTTCTACAAGTGTAGAATCCATTTTCTCCCTGGATGTCCAGAAACAAATGTCTCTATCCCAATTTCTGGTATCTGAGGCCGAAGAACAGACAACCAAAGAGGCTCATGAGCTCTAATCTCCAAAGGCTGGATCTGTGACGCCTTTAGAAGCTGTCAAACAAACAAGTCCACAGCTGTCTCAACCAGCTGTGTCACAGGCAGCAGAAGTTCAGGCCCAAGAGCCACACCTGTCTAACTCACCTGTGCCACCGCCAGCTGACCCAGCCCCTTCAGTTCAAGCACCTGTGTCATCACCTGTGGCACAGGCAAGTCAGTCAGCTAAGTAAGAAGAAAGCTCTGAGAGCTCATCAGATGATGGCAGAGATGTGTCTATTACCCTTCCCAAGCCGAAAGAAGCTAGAGCTGATTCAAATGAAGATTACCAAGCCGAGAGATCTTCTCCAAGTACAGAATCAACTGACGAAGAAGAGGAAGAGGAGGCAGAGGCTGGACAAGCAGATAGCTCACCCAGTCTCTCAGTTGGGGAAGAAGATCTGGAAACTAAGTATTATTACATCTTCTCTCATGCCTTGAGGACTGAGGTGAATCAAATGAAGTTCATCTCCCAAGCTGTGGCCAAGAAGCTACCCAAAAGTGATCCCCAGAAATCACGAAGCAAAGTTGCCTCCATGAGCACCAGTGCTTTCATAAGAATGAGGTCAGCTTGCCCATATTTCAATGAAGACAAGGAGTTTCAAGATGCATCTTGCTCAGACCCCAGATTTCACACTAATCTTCAAAGGAGTCTCTACCATGAAATCCTTGCTTCCAAGGGATTTGTAGATTGCAAGGCCATAGACTGGTCTGCTTTAACTGATCCCAGACTGAGGAGTCTTCAATCTCTCATTCAAGCCTCATGTCTGGAGTTCATATACAATCTTCAACAAGACTATGACCCAGAAATCATTAAGGAATTCTATGCCACTGTCTGGGTAGATCAAGAAAATCAAGATGTCATGCTATGGAAGACAAGAGGCCAGCTGCTCTCAATCACAGCTCCAGAATTCAACAGCTTGTTTCATGCACCTATCGAGTCTGGTATGCCAAATTTGTTCAAGCTAGAGTCTGTCTCCAATGCTGACAGAAGAAAATTCTATCCAAGGAATTTTACATTCCCTGCCAATGCCCCTTCAGATCATGTGTACTTCAAGAGGATCACAATCACAGCAAAGCATCTTGTAAAGATTCTTCATGTCACCCTCCAGCCCAAAGGAGGAAATACAGATGCAGTATACAATTCAGTATGGCAGGTGCTGGTGCACATAGCAAAGAACATTCATTTTGATGTGGCCAGATATATATTCCATGAGATAGATGCTATACAGAAGGACAAGAAAGCTAAGCTGAGGTATGGGTCGTACATCATGTACATGATCCTTCAGAGAACAGGTCTTCTGGATTCAACTTTGACATGACAGTAAAGACCATCAAGACCCAGCTCAGGCCTCAGGCTGATGACCATCCTGATGAGGTTGCTGTTCTAGCTTTGTTTGGCGAGTCCCCTGATCCAGCGGTGTCAGCTCCCGGTGACACAACTGCTCCAACAGCTCCTCAAGTGCTTGCTCCCTCCGTGCCTGTGCCTTCAGTCCAAGTCCCCGCCGGTGTCACCGCTGATACTCCCACACCTGACCCAGCTGAGTTAGCATCTGTGACACAGGTGGCTACAGATGGCACTCTATCGTCCTCTCTAATGTCTCAAGCAGCTGCCAGAGTTTATCAGAACAAAGTGATGCCAACACAGTTTGCAGCTCTGCGCCGAGAGAACCTTCAGCTCAGATCAAAAGTCTCCAGTCTGCAATCCAAGGTTGATCAGCTGCAGGTTCAGATGTCAGAAGTTCTCCAGATATTGAAGTCAAAGCTACCTTTTTTCCTGCTAACTTTGTGTTGCTGTGGTTTCTTGTTGTTTCTGTGACTTGGGTTGCTGTAAATGCAAGTTTTCCCTAAAAGAAGAGTTTGTTTACAGTTCATTCCTTGTGGAATAGCAAGTGCTTCTGTGTTATGTTTTGTCATGTGTTGAGTCTTTGCCCTATCTTTCAGTGTCGTTTTTCACCTGCCCTAATTGGTCACGAATTCATTTCTTTGAATTTTAAAATTATCTAATATGCAACTTTGGTAATTAGCTTTTATTCCGAACCCACTACCGTTTGTAATGCGGGATTCTTTTGGTAATTAGCTTTTATTCCGAACCCACTACCGTTTGTAATGCGGGATTCCTATGGGAGTTTCGTAGGATAGGAAACTCTGTTGTGAGGGCTTGGCATTTCTAATTGGATATTTTCTTTTGGATAGGACAGTTGCATGAAAAATACGTATGGACCTGACCGAGCGACGAGCGCACCGCCTTATCTAAACATGTCAGCGTCACCGCAATCACTAATCAGTTACACCCACGTCGAGCACGTATAGTGCTGCCGCGCGATTATGAGCAGATTAGAAATGCCACTGCGCCGTACACGCTGGGTTGCTAGGCCGGCCGCTCGATCCTAATGCCTACCACACATAGATTTTATTACCATATGTTTTCTTTGGTCATTTCACGTTCTCATTTTCAACCAAGATGTTAAATCTATCTTTATATTGGACTCTTTTCCTATATCGGCTGAGTTTAAAAATACTCCAGTTATGAGATATATATTTAAAATTCAAAGATTGCATTTAATATTAAGTTTGTGCTCGAAGTAGCATAACTTGGCTAGAATGACGATATTTATTTTTACTGTCGTATATTACCAGCAGGTGTTCCAACAAAGCTAAACACGTGACTTGGTCTGAAAATCACTAGAATTATTTAGTTGTGTTTTTCTACTCCCAAGATAACAATTCATTCATCTACAGAGACGTGTCTGGTTATTTTGTCATTAATTTTATACGCTCGTGAAATGTTGAAGAACTAGATCCACCAGTTTACAAGGTGAGTATTCTCTATTGCGTATTTCTAATACTTTTCACGTGAACCTTTCATGATAATGATATATAATGCACATGCAGGATGGTTACAAACTAAGAAAGCAATTTTGGTAAAGTTGAAGTACAGTGTGAACGAATCTAAACACAACATCCCTCATGTTGTACGAGAAATTCTTAAGCACCTCAGAAAATAGATGGTCTACTAAGAGACAGTTTATTGTGACCTTATTATTTTTATACCATATAACGTTGAATTGTAACTTATTTTAAAACTCATTTCAAGTCGAGATTGATTTTAAATAATTTAGAACATTATACTAGTTTAATATTAAACTAGTAATCGTGCACGTGCAACGCACGTCTTGATTAATTTCAACGTTAAAAATATATTCTAACATTTACAAATATAGTTTTCTATTTATACATGCATTCTACCGAAAATGATGTTTAAGTGGCTACAAGAACTTACGAATGAAGATGGTATTAAAAAAAGTAGACACCATTGTTCCTATGAAATAGTAAAAAATGATGAATATGTATTGTGCTGCGTCAGTTAAGGGTTCACCTGTGTGTGCCGCCGGTGACACAGGTGTCGGTCTGCCCGAGCCGGTTATAGTTGGACGGAGTGGTTGGCTGTGTCACCGGTGGCTGACACCGGTGGCTCACTAATTCTACGTGGCAACAGTGTAACAGTCGGGTGCCTGTGAACCCTATATATAGGGGACCAAGGGAGGACTTCGTCCTCAACCTTGCTAAAACCTGTGAATCATATACGACCGTTGCAAAGTCTCCAACCACCGAACAAAAGCCAAAAGCATAAGTGATAGTTCGGGTGAGTGTGTGAGCTTTGAGCAAAGAGCAAAGGTTCCTCCAAGAGATTGCTGCTGGTTCATCTGTTACTCTTGGAGTGTCTGCTCCTAGACGGGTGTAGGAGTTGCTGGTACCTCCCAATCTTGTGTGGGCTGGACCAGTAAGTTTGTGAAGGTGATTGAAGTCTACCTGCTGCGAGCAAAAGGACTTCCACAAGTTAAGGAAGAGGCCTGAACGTCAGGTACTCGGAGAACAAGCACGGTTTAGTGCTGGCGATCTCTTCGGAGTAGCCTCTCCAACGGAGACGTACCTTCTCTGAAAAGAGTAGGGAACTTCGGTGAAAAACCTCCTTGTCTCTGAGTGCTTTACCTGTTTACTTCTTGCAGTGCTATATGCTTTTGTATACTCGTGTGATTCTTGCTATCTTTGTTTATCTGTGATAGATCACCTTTTACCTGCTTAGCTTAGCTGTGTCTCAGTTGCTAGAGATCTTATCTGTTACCTGTCATAGCTACATGTGACTCAGGCAATAGCTATCTTCATCTGTGCTAGGTTTTTGATCTTACCTGTGTCAGACACCTGTGTGACAGCTGCATGCTATTTTTTATATCATATCATACATGTGTCTATCGCCTGTCACACAGCCTGTTAACACTTGCTTCTGCTCAAGTCTTAATCTGTTAATCTAAGCTAAAAGAAGTAACTTTTGTTAGCCTCCTATTCATCCCCCTCTAGTCGGCACTCCTGGTCCTTTTACCACGCGTGGTGCATTCGCGAGAGAGGGTGCTAGAGGGTATAGCAGTGGCAATGGTGGGTAATTGCTATCAACTTTAAGTAAGAACAATGGTGGGTAATTACTTTTAACTTTAAGTGAATAACATGGTGGGTAATTTTTAGGTGGTAGACCATCAAAGTAATATTAGTGATGATCATGATTGAATGGTGTAAATTGAGTCAGAGATAAGAGAGAAAAACTCTCCCTTTTATAAGATAATATTGTATATAGTATATATAGTATAGATTAGACAAATTAATGTTTTTATATTACGTCAATTGACACAAAATAACCACGGCTAATTTTGGGTCTTTCCGGCCCTCTGCTCTTGCTCCCGTTTCAAACGAAAACCAAAACCGCCTCTCCCCTCCCTTCCCCTCCGCAATGGCGTCAGGCTCCTCTCGAGCCCAGATCGACCAGGTAAGCCCTAACCCTAGCTGTCCCTATCTCCCTATCTCTAAACCCTAACCATCTCCTCGATCCGCCGCTACCTAGTTCTTCTCGGCCAAGAAACGGAGGCCCTCGTCGCGCAAGGACGAGCCGTCGTCGTCCGGGCCGCAGCATGGAAACCCCGGCGGCGCGAAGGGGTCCCCTGGCGGGGTACCTTGTCCGGTCCCCTTCTGGGGCAGCGGCGGCGTCGTCGGTGGCCCCAGCGGACTCGCCGAGGGGTGGGGACGCGGGCGCCAGGAGGAGCCTCTCGGCGGCGATGGATGTCGATGTCGACAATTCCACGACGGCGGCGGAGGATGAGGGGGACTTGGAGATGAAGAGGTTCACCATGGAGTTCTTGTCCCATTACTGCAGGTGAGCGATTCACGATGGAATGCTGGACGCGAGGGGTGGTTCTACTTTCTCTAATCTTGGTGCCAAGAACCGGTCTTGCGGCGAAGTTCAGGTTGTAATCTTGTTGTCGCAGTGTTATTCCGTCGGTGATGTCTGATGCTGGCAAGGGCGAACCAGACAAGAAGCAGAAGAGGAGTGCGGGCGAGTCGTTCTTGGTCCCTTGTAGCGATAGATCTGTCAAGAAGCAGTGCGTTGCTCGTTGTGGTGGCTTGGAAGTTCCAAAGGTTGAGGTAAGACGAAATATTATCCTATGAAGATGATGCAGGAGCTGTAACTGACAGTTTGATGCATTGCAGGATTTAGGTGTTAACGTGCCCTTCAAGAAGCAATGCGGCACTCATCATGGTGGTTCAGAGGTTCTGGAGGTATGGTCGATCTGAAATATTATCAAATCTGGAAGCTGTTGTGGATATTCCTTTTCTTTTGAGTAGGTTTGAAAATTCTTAAATGTTCCGTTAGCAGGAACTAGCTGAGGGGGCAAAGGTAAGAGGTGAGGGGTTTGTGGCCTTGCAAAGATGTAGCTTTACGCCGAATACTGCACAGAAAAAGCTTGGGTTTTCTATAGCACCTGGGGAGACCCCCAAAACTGTATCCTCCCTGATTTCACCAGGGGAGGAGTTCTGGAATGCAGCAATCGAATTTGCTGATGGCATCTCTGCTCTGGCTGATAAGGGTCCTAAAAGGCCATATTGTGATGCAGCAGAGGACAAGTCATCTTGTGCAGTTGCACTGTGCTCTAAGACTCTTCCTAGATCAGGGAAAATTGATCTTGACCATGAAACATGGTAGGGAGCAATGCTACGAAACAAATAGACAAGTCTTCAGATAAAGAAGAATTAGCGGCAGCAAATAGTCAGCACAAAACAACTCTCCTTTGCCTGTGAAGCATTTGGACTTCTTTCATGAGGATGAATTTCAAGTGTCAAGCTTGGAAGGTAAAGAAAAAGGAGGCATTCTTCCTGGAAGTGTACACGTGAACCAGGGTCGATTGAACGACAGTAGCTTTCATAGAATGGAAAACGTCATGCATTCTGTAGATCACATGAAGACAGTTACTTTTGACCTGCACGCAGATTCTTCAGCCATGATTCCTGGTGATGGTTTGTTCAAGTCAAAAACTACAGGGAAGGGTCATTCAACTGAAGTGGGTGGCAAAGGTTCTTGTATGGTTAAGAGTGACCTCAGTCAACTGACCCATGGTGAGAATAAATTGCTTACTGCATATTCGAATTGTGGCAAGCCTAACAGAGGTTTCCAAGAGTAAATTTGATTCTCAAGGAGTGGAAGCCAGCACTCCTACTAGCTCTGTTCCTCCAAAGGACCACTCAAAGCTCTCAAGTTGGCTCCCTCCTGAGCTTTGTGCTGTATACATGAAAAAAGGCATCACTGAGCTATATCCATGGCAGGTTAGTTTTAACAATTTTTTCTCCAGTCTAATGTCACATAGATTCTCTAGAGCCAGCAGCGCAACATGAAATTGTTGCCGCTATCAAGCATTGTTGTGTACACTAAACAGTCATGTTTGTTACTCTGCTCTTAAGTAGTAAAAATGTGTGACTGTACTGCTAGTTCAATCATGATACTAAAATTATCTTAAGAACTTATGCCATAACTCATGTGTTCCTCATGTCACATGCAAAACTACATATTTCCTAAACGTCTATGTATTGAGTGGTGTGCATGCCAAAAGCTATTTCAAGCTATGCCAAGCGATTCGTATGGAAAAACTTCGTATTGCTACCACTACAAACTTTTTTTATTTTACAATCTACAAACCTGACTTTTTGCTGTGTAGTGGTTTCTGAGAGATGTGCTTCTCTTTGTTTTATCTGGGGGATTGTATGTTATTTAGAGAACGCACAAACCAAAGTTTGCGCATCTTTTCATTAAGAGGAAAGGAAATCGTACAATTACAAGAGGGTGGCAAAAACCAGATTGCCAAAGCAAATAAACAACCCAATGCCTGAGCACCGGCAGCACTAACAGCAAGCAGCAAGGAGACTGCCAACAGCAACCTAAGTACTGCTAACTGCTAACTGCTAAAACTGCAAAATGCTAGAAACCCTCACAGAGGATCATACAATCGAAGGCTATAAGCGCAATGCCAACGCTCCGCCTCCGCCTTGATATCTCGAATGAGCAAGGGGATGTCTCTACTTGTTCCTTGGAAGACCCTGCTGTTACGCTCATGCCAAAGCGACCAAACCACGAGCACTACCATGGCATCAAAGTCTTTTCTTTGCTGCTTCTGGATCTGCTTGTGCCTCACTAGCCACCAGTCTTCCAGAGTGTCCCCTGCAACAGGGACCAACCAATCGTGGCCAGCCCAAGAAAGGGGGATAGTATGTATATGTCATATAGTTGTGCATGTGCATATTTTTTATTTACTTTTATGTTTATTTGTGTTTTGTGCACTCTAACAACCATCTTTTGAGTATTTGACTTTCTTAGCTTACGCCAAAACCAAGTGTTGCCCGCATCAGATGATGTAAACTAAAATTACCTGTCTTCTGTTTGTTCAAAGATGCATTTTTCATCTTAACCTTTTTCTTATGAAGTATACTGCACCATCGTAAGCAATTAATGATGTTGCCTTAATGAAAATGGTGATAATGACCTCCTTATATAGTGGCTCTAGAACCTAATTGGTAGAACTGTTTAAAAGGAAATTTAGAAGGTCGCAACTAACAAAAAGGAAATATCTAATATGCAAACTAAATATCCTAATTCTTAAACCAATGCTACTGCCATATGCGCTGATTTGCTGTTGTTGTGCCTTCTTGGGCCCACGTGCACACGATACTCTTGCTTACTGATTATGCGAGTCCTTTTACCTTAGTACTTTTTTGGTTGTATTGCTTATCTGTTATCCATTTACATTCCCATGTCTATTGCAGGTGGAGTGTTTACTTGTGGAAGGTGTTTTGGAGAAACGCAACCTTGTCTATTGTGCTTCTACAAGGTACTTGGAGGTTTACATGCTTTTTAAAGCTGATTAATCCCAGTACCCAATGATTTCAACTATTTTGTTGCTTTACTGTAGATGTTTCATTCTGTTATTCTAAAATATGTACTTCTCTAGGATGATACCTTCTGAGTCCTGAATAGTGCATTCAGTGAGAACAATTCCTATTCTGTATAATTTTTTAAACCTTCCGGTGTGTATTCTGCTGTTCTTATGTTGCAGCGCTGGTAAAAGTTTTGTTGCTGAGGTTTTGATGTTGAGACGGATACTGTCCAGTGGAAAGATAGCAATTCTTGTCCTTCCCTATGTTTCAATATGTGCTGAAAAGGTACATATTTGCTGAGCTTGGTGATGTTTTGTTCTTTTCATTACCTGTCTGTTAGGCTGTATGACTAATTGACTACTGAATTTTGTACAGGCTGAACATCTTGAGCAACTTCTTGAGCCACTGGGTAGGCATGTCCGTAGCTTCTATGGAAATCAGGGGGGAGGGTCGCTCCCTAAAGATACATCAGTTGCTGTATGTACCATAGAGAAGGCGAATTCTTTAGTAAACAAGTTGTTGGAGGATGGCCGCCTTTCTGAACTTGGTATTATCGTAATAGATGAGCTTCATATGGTATGTTCATCTAAACCAATGTGCTTCTCAAAATCTGTATTTTGTTCAATTTTTTGTTTGTTACTTATGTTTACTCAGATGATCAAACCCTGTCTGGTATTCCTGGGATTTAACTTATAAATTTTAACTGACGTATGACTGTATTCTTAGAAGTTTAAATGCGGTAGCACAGTTAAGAATAGGGATGCTATCATATCTAAGTAATTCTGTAATGCAAAGGTGAGATAAGGTAAGGATCAGGCTCTATTGTTTATCTTTTTCCAGATGTAGTAGTATCAGTCATACAATATTTGTACAAGCAAAATTCGTAGTTGATTGATATGACCAGTAACACTTTCGTGCTGATCGTTGACAAACACAGAGAGGCAATAATACCCTAATCTTGGAGAATTATTCATATCATTCGCAAAAATAGTCGATCTTAATGATGGCAGTTTGTTTTTGTTCTACATCCTAATGTATTGAACTGTTCTGAAAAATAGTTGTACTGCCTTCTAGTAAGGCATTTTTAGAGGCCTTGCTAAGATAACCTAATGCTTGACTAATATTTCTGTAGTGTGACTTGGTGAAACGTGTGCAAAGTGAATATCTCTTCAGATTTATAGTATTTGAGCCATGTTGTCAATGCTTGATTATGGACCACCATAGCATTTCTGTTGTATGCATCAGAATATATTCAGTTAGAGAATATTACTAACTCTAATAAAACAATATTTTTATGAATGTGAACATTTCACACTTGTGGATGGGTGCAAAGGGTTCTGAATTGCGTACTTGTGCATAAAAAAGAAATTCTCCAAAAAATCATACATGTGCAACATGTTAGAACATGTACACCTACAAAAAGTTTGGCAAAAATATGATGAAATGTACGCTGTACAAATAAACAACAGACTGTAGCTGCCTATACAAAAGATAAGTACAACCTCTTGTTTTTTTGTACGGTGCACATTAGATCACATTTTTGCACTATTTTTTGTAGGTGTGCATGGTCCAACATGTTGCACCTGTATGAATTTTTGGGAATTTTTTTAGGTGCATAAGTATGACTTTTCAAAACCCTTTGAACTCACCAATACAAGCAAATATACTTTTCCATATTTTATGTCTCTGAAGAAGGGAATACAAGTAATTAATACACCCTACAGTGTCTCCAACCATATAAAATTGAACTGCCTTTAAAAGAAGCCATTATAATAACAAGGGCATGCTATATTTATGCGTCCCAACCTGTTTCTGTTTACCTTCCCCTCTTGTCATCTGAAGTAGTTCTATCCTCCTTTCTCCTTTGACTTCCTCTATTGAAGAACATGTAAAGTTTTCCCTATTTACACATGTGAAGTTTCTCTAATATACAACTGTGCTATAGGTTTGGTGATCAACACAGAGGGTACCTTTTGGAGCTGATGCTGACAAAGCTTCGGTATGCCGCTGGTGAAGGGAATTTAGAGTCATCTAGTGGAGAAACTTCGTGTTCTAGCAGTGGGAAGATGGATGCCACTCATGGATTGCAGATTGTTGGTATGAGTGCTACGATGCCCAACGTTGCAGCCATAGCTGATTGGCTTCAAGTAAGAAATCTACTGTTGCTTTTTCATATTTTTATCTACTTTTTAGTCAATGTTGTATTCTATCTTAAAGATGCATGCAGTGTAATAATCCAGAAGACGTTCAACTTAACTATTGGAGTGCAATCACCATATTACTAGAGAAAAATTGCTCCGTTTTATTCATTGCTCTAAAAAGCGCTTGGTGCTAGGTGGGTGTTATGCCCAGACAGCTGCCCATCAGACAGTTCATACACAGTGCAAATTGCAGATTGCTCCTTTTTTTGACGGGAAAGGCAGGTGCTCTGCCATTTCATTAAGTAGGAAAAATAGAAACGGATACAGAGTTTATATACAGTAGTCACCCAAATAAAATAAAATGAAACAAAAGAACTAAAAGAACTACGTGACGGCCCTCAAAGCAACCACTCTTTGGGCAGTTCCTCCGCTGTCCTAACGAAACCTCTAAGACATCCATGGCATTTCCCTGAAAGATTCATCGATTTCTTTCCAGCACACATTCCATAGCACATACATCATCACTTCGCCAAACTTCCCACGCTGTTTCCTGTCAAAGACAGAAGCGTTTGGACTCCACGTATTGTCAAGGGAGCTGTTATTGAAGGCGGGGGCTAGTGTGATTGACTGCCAGTAGAGACAATTGCCCAAACTCCTTTAGAGAATGCACATTCCCTGGCAAGATGCTCCATTTGTCTCAGCTTCCGTGTTGCACAAACGGCAAGTTTGGTCATGATGCCAACCTCACACCGCTAGCCTATTGAGACTGCAACATAGGGTTGAGGCATACCTTATTTTTCATGAGTATCCAACTAAAAATTATACAGAGCCTACTATGTGATGGTCTATTACCTTGGAACAACCGTTCAAGAAGCGTATTTAACAACCAAACCATGAGTATTGCTAAAGAGCGATATAAATATCTGCTAAAGCTGACAGGCTGACCCTGTGGTGAACTTGACTCCAACGTGCTGCACAATGGAAATTGGTCACTGTTGGTTATAGTCTTATTGACTATTAGCCTTTTTCACTGTAATTTAGTTTCCAAGATGTGCAACCCAATTTGTGAGGATTTCTACAAGACTACAAGGATTTTTGGTTGCAATTCTGCGGTATCTTCTTACTGGATTTTCTTGTTTAGTGATGTGCTAACTCTTGATCTGGTTGGGTTGGTCCATATGAAAGTTTGAGTGTCGTACCTGTATGAAGTGGTATTATACCTCACTGCAAACTTAAGATTGGATAATTGATGTCCCTGATGCAACAACAGGCTGCACTTTATCAAACCGACTTTCGACCTGTCCCACTGGAGGAATTTATCAAAGTCGGTAATCAAATATTTGATAAAGACATGAATATTGTTCGCGTCCTTCCAAAGGTAGCTGATCTGGTGGTAAGGATCCAGACCATATTGTTGAGTTGTGTAATGAGGTAAATTCAATATGTGCTCTCCAGTTATTCTTAATTCCTTACTGTAGTTTTGTAAGGCAAATGCATAATCCACTCGTTTTGCCTTTCCAGGTTGTTCTGGAGGGTCATTCTGTTCTTTTGTTTTGCTCCAGCCGGAAAGGCTGTGAATCAACTGCAAGACATGTTGCGAAGTTCTTGAAAGTAGCTTATGTTGGCTCAAAAGACGTTTGGCTCAGAGTTCCAAGATGCTGCATCTGCAGTTGAGGCCTTGAAGAGGTGCCCTGCTGGGTTGGATCCTGTATTGGAAGAAATCCTTCCATTTGGTGTTGCCTACCATCATGCTGGTCTCACGGTACTATAATTTTACTTAACATTTTGTCTTCATCATATGCAACAATATACTATATGCGTGAAAGTTTAGCTTGACATTATTTTGTGCTGCTGTCATTTTTATGGGCATGTGCAAGATGCATTAAATATCTAAATGCCTGTTGTTTACTGCTTTTTAGTAGGATGCTATTTCAGTATGTTACTATGCCCTTTTGACTCATGAAAACTTGTCCTTCAGTTGGTGACATGATTCAATACAACTACTTTTTTTAATGATTGTTTGTACAACTATTTTCTCTTCTATTGATGAGTGTGCACCACCAGATCATTGAGTTCATCATCTATGTCTTGTTCTGTCTGATTTAATGACAGTTACAGCTTGCTCTTTTGTCAGGTCGAGGAGAGAGACATTGTGGAAACATGCTACCGTAAAGGTCTTGTCCGAGTTTTGACTGCCACTTCAACTCTAGCTGCTGGAGTAAACTTGCCCGCGAGGCGAGTTATATTCAGGCAAGCTCGTATAGGTCGTGATTTCATTGATGGGACCTCGCTATAGACAGATGGCTGGTCGTGCTGGTCGAACTGGAATAGACACAAAAGGAGAGAGTGTAAGCTTTAAGACCTACATTTACCTTTGATATTTTGTTTGTAATTATTTTTTTATGCATTGGAAATATTCTTCTTTTTTGATTTGTGGCACAGTAGTTACAAAGTTTCTCTAACACATACATTTGAAATACAGATCTTGTATGTAGGCCTGAAGAGGTAAAGAGGATTACAGGTATTATTAGAAGTAATTGCCCTACCTTGCAGTCATGCCTCTCAGAAGATAAAAATGGAATGACTCATGCAATCATGGAGGTTGTTGCTGGTGGGATTGTGCAAACTGCAAGTGATATCCATCGATATGTAAGGTGTACGTTGCTTAACTCTACTAACCCTTTTGACGATGTTGTGAAGTCTGCTCAAGACTCCCTTCGTTGGTTATGCCATAAAAGCTTCATTGAGTGGAATAATGACACTAAAATATACTCTACCACTCCACTTGGGCGAGCAGCTTTTGGCAGTTCTCTTAATCCAGAGGAATCATTGGTAGGTTACATTCTCTTGTTTTATCTTTGTTGATTTTTTCATTTAATCTTACCTATCTTTATTTCTCACTACAGGTTGTGCTTGATGATCTTTCAAGGGCAAGAGAGGTTTTGTTCTGGCATCTGATTTGCATTTAGTCTACCTGGTAACCCCCATAATGTAGATGTTGAACCTGATTGGGAATTATATTATGAGAGGTTCATGCAACTTTCTTCTCTTGAACAGGTACACATGTCTTCTGTTGCAGTTGCAAAATTTGTTATCTGTTATTTAATTTGATCATGTGTAGTATTTTCAAATTCTACTTGTTTTGCTTGGACAAATGCATTATGCAAATATATTTGTTTGACATGCTATTAGCTGAAATGCTGAAATTCTTGCTCGCTGCCATGAAAATAATAAAAATAATTTGAATCATGTGGCAGATCAATCTCCATAGAAATCTAATGGTCAAAAAAGTTGACTTAGCCGAATAAATAACCATACAAAAATGTAAGATTAATTATAGAGTAAAACTACATCATGTCCGTTATTAACCAGTCGAACGGTATACCATCCAATCGTTCCTCATCTCATCCGATGGCTGTGCTTCATCTTCCTTACCTCTCTGCTATCTCTCTCCCCATCGACTCTGCTCTCCCTTGTTCTCTTCATGTATGTATGTATGTATATAAATATAAATATAAATATAAATATAGATATATATATATATGTATATGTATATGTGTATATATATACATATATATATATATGTATATATAAATAATATACGTGTGCTCTCTCGGGGGTCCGATAAGGGGTCAGCCGCGGGGATGGGGAGCTTGGGTGCGGCTGGGGTTGGCAGGTAATGGTGGAGGAAGGAGCTTCAGTGGCGATGTGGATCTGCGGCAGCATGGTAACGGTGGGGGAGGAAGGAGGCTACAAAGGGGAGGAGAAGCGGCAATGGAGATGGTGGCCATAAGGGGTCGGAGGGAGGAGCAGCGACATCGAAGGTCGCCATGAGAGAGCAGCATGACGATAGCTGAGGTGGCCATGAGAGGGTGGCATGGTGACGGTGGCCATGAGAGGGGGCATGATGATGGTGGCCATAAGGGAGAAGGGAGGCTCCGGCTAGAACAACAACAGAAACAGGCTCCGGCTAGGATGAGAACAGAACGGAGGACACTGGAGCCGGCCTAGAGCAGCGGAAGTAGTCGTCGACTTTAACGGAAGAAAGCATGGATGTGGAGCTGCAGATGAGGAGGGTATACTGTTGGTTTCTCTCTTGATGGTGTACCGTCCTCTAGTGTTTCTCTTAATTATATTACATATTTAAAAAACCCTATGGTGGAGTTCGTTGAGAGATGGCCCCACTTGCTAGCAAGTTACTTTTGGTGGAAGGGAGGTGGAATGGCAGACGGACCATCACTAACTCCAATATTAGAATACAGAAACTGATTATGCTGCCTTGACTTGGCGACTTAATAACCTTGGGTATACGATTATCATCTGCCACTAATGTAACGATAATGATTAGTGAAAATTAGGATTCAGTTTGTGGCCTTGAGGATTTGAATAATCCCATGCCATTGGATTATGTTTGCTAGTGAAAAGCGAAATATAGGTGAAAGTTATATTAACAGGCACTACTCACATTTAGGTCAATTATATTCACGGGTTTGAAAGAACAGATTGCCTTTGGTCTCTTTCTGAGCTAAGCGCTCTCTTTTGCAGTTATGGTTGTGGGACTAGCAGGCAGTTAAGCTTGTAGCACATCAGTCATCTGAAACTGCCAAAAGTCCATTTAATTGACTGGGCCAGTTTAGTTGTGTTTTTTTTGCTCAGCTACAGTGCCCTGATTTGGTTTTAAGTGGAAGTATAAGCAATTGAAAAGCACTTAAGCACATGGAGAACCACGGCAAGTTGGAGCAGCTAGTGCTAGTAATCTGGGTGAACTTTTGTGTTGGACTAATATTGTAGATCTAGACAGCTAGCATCATCATAGGCTAGAAGGATACATCCAGCTAGCATAATCCGTTCCTTCACCTTGTGATGGTGATCCTCATGTTGATGCATCTCACCAGCCAAGCAGCCACCTAACCTCACCTTTATCACAGTGCTGCTATTAGCTACCGAGACCAAGGTTATGGTTTTCTGGATTAGGGTCAGCATCAGGTCTGGGTGAGGTTCTACATTAATCTCTTCAATCAATTTGGAAAAAACTGTGGGAGTTCTTTTCTTGTAGCCATATACTTTGTTTTTTCAAATCATATCATAATTCTATTTTTTCATTAAAAAGGAGGAAGACTAACATGATATTTACAAATTAACTGCAAAAATTTAATTTTATCGAGTGGTGTTATCATTGTTAGAGATATAGTAGGCTTGGTTACCTGTTGTATTCGTATTGGCATTGGACTCTATACTTGCCTTGTATTCCAAGCCATCTTGTACTATATATATGCCTATTGGGCTGTGCAATAGATCTAAGTTGCATAACCTTAACATGGTATCAGAGCCTAGGGTTTTTTTTTGCGTGCTGCAACTCACGCTTCGATCTTACCCTTCTTCCCCTCCGCTACTTGCCTCCACCTCCACCTCCGCTTCTGCCTCACGCCGCCGTTGCCTAGCACCGTGCACCGCCGCCGTTGCCCAGCGCCCCCCCCCCAGCCGCTGCCGCTCGGGCCGCCCGAGCGCGCCGCCCCCTGACCGCGCCGCGTTTGGCCGCCGGCCCCGGGGCAGCCTCCCTCCGCTCACCCCCGCCCTCGGGCCGCCGCCGCTCCTGGGTCCGCGCCACCCGCCCCGCCGACGCCCGCCTCTCCGCGCCACCCGCCTCGCCGGTCGTCGCCGGTCCGCCGCTGTCCAGACCACCCGCCGGCTCCCGCGGGATCTCCCCGTGCTCGCCGCCCGTGTGTTCGGCTGCCCGTGTGCCCGTGTTCTGTTTTTGAGCAGCCGGCAACTATAGGTTAGGTAAAGAAAAAAGGAAAAGCAAAAAAAAAGGTACAATGTCTTCGTCGTCGGGCGCCGTTTCTCTCCCTCGCTGCCTGGTGATTTTGATGGGGTCAATTTCACAGACTTCGTCTCCCATATGCGCATCCACATGCGTGGTCTTCGTCTCTGGGGCGTCCTCTCCGGCGATGTCCCGTGTCCGGTTTGTCCTGTGGCGCCGGTGGAGCCTAAGCTCGGTGCTCGCCCTACTAATGCTGACCGCGCAGCCTATGATGCGGCTGTCACCGCTTATCAGGAGGCTCTGGATTCCTACGGTGCTCTGTTGACTGTGTACACTCAGTGGTTTGATGATGATGCTCGTGCTGCTGCTGTTCTCGTCGCCAGTCTTCAGCCTCAGTTTTCTTCTGAGGTTGTGGATTCTCTACGGCATTCTAGATGTGGACTCACCTTCGTCAGCGTTATGAGCCATCTGGCGACGCTCTGTTCCTGTTCGTGGTTCGCCAGGAGCAATCTCTTCAGCAGGGTGATGCCACGGTTGATGAGTTCTATGCTCAGAGTTCTGCTATATGGCGCCAGCTGGATTCTCTTCGTCGTCCTGGTTGTGGCTCTTGTCAGTGCTGTCAGGATGCTCGTGCTGATCGGGAGTTCCAGCGAGTATATGAGTTCTTGACGCGGCTTCGTCCTGAGTTTGAGTCGCGTCGCGCTCAGCTTCTTGCTCGTCAGCATCGTGTCTCTCTTCTGGAGGTGCTTACGGAGACACGTGCGGAGGAGACTCGTCTGTGTGGCTCTGGCCTACTGCCACTTCCCTTCGTGCTTGCTGTTCGTCCACCGGCTACATTGGCTACTGCTCCCCGCCTCAGCGGCTCGTTTCCCCCAGCGGTCTCCACAGGTGGTGGTGGTCGTTCCTCGTCGGGTGGTGGCCGCCCTCATTGCACCTACTGTGATAAGGATGGCCACATTGAGTCTACTTGCTTTCGGAAGAAGCGTCACGTTGCACGTCGCTCTTCACCGGGCACTGGAGCTTCTTCCTCGACTACTTCCTCGACTCCTTCAGCTGCTTCGACTACTTCCGCCATCTCGTTCACTGAGCAGGAGATCGCACGCCTTCGACGTCTACTAGCTGCGACAGGTTCTGCAGGATCTGCTACTCCCTCTTCCAGCACTGAGAAACCACCCCCTACACAGTCAGGTACTTCCCCGTAGATTCTTGATTCCGGAGCATCTTTTCATATGACTTCCGATTCCTCCACTCTATCTTCCCTTCGACCTCTCGATTCTCCTGTCCATGTCCTTACAGCTGATGGTACTTCTCTTCCTGTCTCTAGTCGCGGCACTCTTCGCACTTCTTTGTTTCATGTTCCTTCTGTTGCTCATGTGCCTCGTCTTACCATGCAGCTTCTTTCTGCTGGACAAATTATTGATCTTGGTTGTCGGGTTATTCTCGACTCTGATTCTTGTTGTGTTCAGGATCGTCAGACGGGTGTTCTGGTTGGTTCTGGCCCTCGCCGCCTTGATTCTCAGCGTCTATGGGAGATTGACTGGCTTCATCTTCCCTCCGTTGCCACTGGTTTTTCCGCCTCTGTCACCTCATCCACCGGCTCCTTCCAGCAGTGGCATCACCGACTTGGTCATCTATGTGGATCTCGTTTATCATCTTTAGTTCGTCGTGGTCTTCTGGGGTCTGTCTCAGGGGACATGTCTTTAGATTGTTAGGGTTGTAACTGGGTAAACAAATTCAGTTACCTTATCCTCATAGTGAGTCTGTGTCTCAGCGTCCTTTTGATCTTGTTCACTCGGATGTGTGGGGTCCGGCCCCCTTCGTTTCGAAAGGGGGTCATCGATACTATATTATCTTTATAGATGATTTTTCTCACCACACTTGGATATATTTTATGTCTGCTCGTAGTGAGGTTCTCTCCATCTATAGACAGTTTGCCACCATGGTTCGTACCCAGTTCTCCACTCTCATTCGTGTCTTTCGTGCTGATTCTGCTGGCGAGTATCTTTCTCGTCATCTTTGTGGTTTTCTTGCTGAGCAGGGCACTCTTGCTCAGTTCTCTTGTCCTGGTGCTCATGTTCAGAATGGTGTTTGCTGAGCATAAGCATCGTCACCTTCTTGAGACTGCTCGTGCGCTCATGATCGCCGCTTCTATTCCACCTCATTTTTTGGGCTGAGGCTGTCTCTACTGCCACATATCTTGTTAATATTCAGCCCTCTTCTGCCCTTCAGGGGTGGGATTCCTGTTGAGCGCCTTTCTGGTTCTCTTCCTGACTACTCTACTCTTCGTCTGTTTGGCTGCGTTTGCTATGTTCTTTTAGCTCCCCGTGAACGCACCAAACTGACTGCTCAGTCTGTTGAGTGTATCTTTCTAGCTATAGTCCGGAGCATAAGGGCTATCGCTGTTGGGATCCCACTGCTCGTCGTATGCGGGTTTCTCGGGATGTGACCTTCGATGAGTTCCGTCCTTTCTTTCCGCGTCCCAGCTTCTCCTTCGCCTTCCCCTATTGAGCCTCTGTCTTTTCTGACCTTTCCTGATACACCGCACTGTTGTGCCCTCTTCCACCTGTCCCACTGAGTTGTCACCTCCTCCTGCGTCTCCACCTACTCCGATTGTCGACTCTTCTCCACTATCATCTTCTACAGCTCCACCGGCACCCTCTCCTCTTCCGTCCTATCCTTTCTTCTACACATGTCGACCTCGTGTTGAGCCTCCTTCTGATATGCCTTCTCCTTCTTCTGAGCCATCTCTGTCTGATGAGTCAGCTTCTCTGGGTGACTCATCTTCTCTGATTCGCCACCCTCTCCTAGGTATGGCCTCCGTGCTCGCCCACGTCCGCCTCGAGACCGCTTTGGATTTGTTGGTGCTACTCTTACTGAGCCTACTTCTTACCGTGATGCTGTTGTTCATCCCGAATGGCAGCATGCGATGGCCGGGGAGCTTGCCGCTCTTGAGCGCACCGGCACGTGGGATCTTGTCTCTCTTCCTCCACGTATTCGTCCCATCACCTGTAAGTGGATCTATAAAGTTAAGACCCGCTCCGATGGTTCTCTTGAGCGCTACAAGGCTCGTCTTGTGGCACGTGGCTTTCAGCAGGAGCATGGTCGTGACTATGACGAGACATTTGCTCCTGTCGCGCACATGACCACTGTTCGCACTCTTCTTGCCGTGGCCTCTGCTCGCCACTGGTCTATCTCTCAGCTTGATGTCAAGAATGCCTTTCTTAATGGTGAGTTGCGTGAGGAGGTCTACATGCACCCCCGCCTGGGTATTCTGTTCCTAAGGGCATGGTTTGTCGCTTTCGTCGCTCTCTTTATGGCCTTAAGTAAGCCCCTCGTGCTTGGTTTGAGCGCTTCACCTCTGTGGTCATTGCTGCTGGTTTTTTCAGCTAGTGCTCATGATCCTGCGCTGTTTGTCCACACATCGTCTTGTGGTCGGACTCTTCTTCTTTTGTATGTGGATGATATGGTCATCACCGAGATGATTCTGACTACATTGCCTTTGTCAAGGCTCGTCTTAGTGATCAGTTTCTTATGTCTGATCTTGGCCCCCTTCACTACTTCCTTGGGCTTGAGGTTACATCTACTCCTGATGGTTTTCTATATATCTCAAGAGAAATATATCCAAGATCTTCTTGATCGGGCTTCCCTTACTGATCAGCGTACCATTGAGACTCCGATGGAGCTTAATGCTCATCTTCATGCCTCTGATGGTGAGCCTCTTTCTGATCCGACTCGCTATCGTCACCTTGTCGGGAGTCTTGTCTATCTTGCCGTTACTCGTTCGGATATATCCTATCTAGTTCACATTCTGAGTCAGTTCGTCTCTTCTCCTACTCAGGTTCACTACAGTCACCTTCTTCGGGTTCTACGCTATCTTCGCGGGACCATCTCCCGTCGTCTTTTCTTCCCACGCTCCAGTTCGTTACAGCTTCAGGCATATTCGGATGCTACTTGGGCTAGCGATCTCTCTGATCGTCGCTCTCTTTCTGCTTACTGTGTCTTCCTTAGTGGTTCTCTCATTGCTTGGAAGACGAAGAAACAGGCTCCAGTTTCCCGTTCGAGTGCAGAGCTGAGTTGCGTGCTATGGTCTTTTTGACAGCAGAGATTACTTGGCTCCGATGGCTGCTTGCGGATTTTGGTGTTTCTGTCTCTACACCGACTCCTCTTTTGTCTGACAGTACTGGTACCATCAGTATTGCCCGCGATCCAGTGAAGCATGAGCTCACCAAGCATATTGGTGTTGATGCTTCTTACATGCGGTCCCAGATACAGGATCAGGTTGTTACTCTTCAGTATGTGCCTTCCGAGCTTCAGTTGGCTGATTTTTTCACGAAGGCACAGACTCGTGTTCAGCATAGCTTCTACCTCTCCAAACTCAGTGTAGTTGATCCACCCTGAGTTTGAGGGGGGGTGTTAGATATATAGTAGGATTGGTTACCTGTTGTATTCGTATTGGCATTGGACTCTATACTTGCCTTGTATTCCAAGCCATCTTGTACTATATATATGCCTATTGGGCTGTGCAATAGATCTAAGTTGCATAACCTTAACAATCATGACAGTGGCATAAAGTGGCAACTTATTGTTGTAATGACAGCTTGTGTGAACCATGTCAAACCAAACATTTGCTCATTTTAGCAATTTATTGTCACATAGTGCACTTCTTTTTAATTTCTGGATTGTTGTTTTTTGTTGGTAACCTTGAATGCAGTCAGTTGGCAACCGGGTTGGAGTAATAGAACCTTTCTTGATGCACATGGCTCACGGGGCATCAATGCCTGTTCGTGGGAAGGCCTAAGAGTAGCACCAGTAGAGGTTCTGGTGGAAATACTCTTATTAATGAGCAGACACTTAGAGTATCGAAGCGCTTTTATGTGGCATTGATGATATCAAGGCTTGCTCAGGTATAATTCAACCTCAAGTAGATTATTTTACCAGAGAGCTTACTATTCCTGAAATTTGGCAGTGCGCTAGTTAGCTCATCAATTGTGCTGGCAAAATGATATGGCTTTAATGTTTTGGAATGGTTTTGCATTTACATATATGGTTTGATTGAAATCTATAGTTGTGAGGCAATTAAAAGTTTTGAATCTTTCAGGAGATTCCTGTCACTGACGTTTGTGAGGCATTTAAAGTTGCTAGAGGTATGATTCAAGCCTTACAGGAAAATGCTGGCAGGTTTGCTTCAATGGTTTCTGCCTTTTGTCAGAGACTTGGTTGGCATGATTTAGAAGGCCTTGTTGCCAAGTTCCAAAACCGTGTCTCTTTTGGAGTTAGGGCAGAGATTGCAGAACTTACATCAATTCCATTCGTCAAGGTTTGTTTATGTCACTATGCACGTATGACTTTTCCAAGTATTGCCACTTGCAACAGCATATTTTTACTTGTATGCAACATCGGATGTAGGGCTCACGTGCAAGGGCTCTTTATAACTCTGGTCTGCGTACCCCTGTTGCCATTGCTGAAGCATCTATTCCTGAAATTGCAAAAGCTCTGTTCGAATCTTCTACTTGGTCTTGTCAAGGTCTGTGCTCCATCTATACTTGAGCTTTTGCCTTCTAATATGTTCAGTGTATTTTTTCGTGCTACTTATTGAATCTTATAAGCAGTAGTACTAGTAATTGGTGGTGGTGGTAGCAGTAGTGGTGTTAGTAGTAGCAGTAGTATTAATCAGCAGTAGCAGAAGAACTAACAAACCTCACTAAACTCAAACTACTCTTTCAAGCTGAGCACACGACCTTTTGCCTTTTGGAGAAGGCCTGCACAGTGCGCAGAATTCAAATGTACTGTTAAGTAGTACATGGTGGCATTCACTTCCTTCATGTGATTTTGTTTTCTTTCATTGTTTTTTCAATTGCTTCTTGATCAGTTCAGGGTGAAGCTGTTATATCCATCATTTAGCTTATATTGTACATTTTTCTGCCTTATCTAATGACATTCTATTCAATATTTCAATTAAATAGATGATTCTGGTTTACGACGTATGCAATTTGGTATAGCCAAGAAGATAAAAAGTGGAGCTCGCAGAATTGTTCTTGAGGAGGCAGAAGCAGCCCAAGTAGCAGCATTCTCAGCTTTCAAGTCACTTGGTGTAGAAATTCCTCAGTTTACCACACCTCTACTCCCAGCTAGTGAGGAATCTTCACCTCGAGATATCATGGTTTCTCCTGGTGGAGATCATGCTAAGTGCCACGAGCCCGCTTTAGGGACACGTGTTGGTGATGACAGAATCAGCTGCTCTCATTATGTTGCTCAAAGGACTTCTGCAGAGGTTTTATGGGAGGATATGCACCCTGTTTCTTCCATACAAATAAAAGCGAGTGAAGCAATAGTGAATAATGTCAACATTGTTAGTATGCAAGAAGAAGCATCACCTTTATCCACAGAAATTGTTGATAAGTTGCCCAGCAGAAATGTGGCTGACAAAGGTCCCATCAATGCACATAACTTCCCTGGAGGGTTCGATAGTTTTCTTGATCAATGGTCTTCTGTTAGTGAGTTTTCTTTTGATCTTCATTTTGTCAAGAGATCAACTAAACTATCTTTGATCATTTTTGAAATTCTTGGGTTGGCTGTTTGTTGGGAAAATTCACCCATATACTACTGCAACTTCCCGAAAGACCTAACAGCAACTAGTAACAATGATGCCATTGAATATGGGAAGAATTTAAGAGAGATGGAATCGAATAGTTGGCATTATGCAACAAAAGGGTGTCAAGAAAATGACATGGAATTTGAAGATCCAGATTCAGGCACTTAAATCTCCCTGTGTTTCTTGTCAACGGCTCGCCAGGCTTCACCTCGACTATAAAATATTGAACAGCATCGAAGTCCTTGACAGCACATATGTGTTGCTACCACCAGTCTCTGTCTATAATGGATTAGACATATGCTTAGTGGCATGGGTTCTCTGGCCTGACGAGGAAAGCAAAACAGTGCCAAACCTTGAGAAGGTATAATATTTTATGTTGTGATCTGCATGCATGCTTGCTTTCCTTTCGTAGCACATGATTTTTTTTCAAACTTATATCTTAAAGCTCATTTCTTTCAACTTTTGCAACACCCAACAGTTTCTTAAAGTTAATGCTAAGCTGTTTCAGAAAATTTACTTTTTTTTTCATATCACTTATTTCTGGTAAATAGTTAGTGAAGAGACGGCTACATAGTGAGGCTGCAGCAGCTGCAAATCGGGATGGCAGATGGAGAAATCAGATGCACAAAGCAGCCCACAATGGCTGCTGTAGGCGTGCTGCACAGACAAGAGCACTGGCTTCTGTTTTGAGGAAATTACTTGTTTCTCAAAATCTCAATGATTTGGTTGAAACAATCGAGGGTCCATTGGTATATTTTGTACCTTTGCCGAATGCAAATTGTTTTCAACAGAATGCTTTAATACTCATATTGTATCTACTTGGATAGGTAAATGTTCTTGCTGATATGGAGCTTTGGGGAATTGGTGCTGACATGGATGCATGTCTCCGTGCGAGGCATATTATAATAAGAAAGCTGAAGGAGCTAGAGAAAGAAGCATACAAATTAGTGGGCAAGAGTTTCTCACTAAATGCAAATGCTGACATTGCTGACATTCTTTATACACACTTAAAACTGCCAGTCCCAAAAGGTTGCGAGAAAGGAAAGTTGCATCCTAGCACTGACAAGCAGTCTCTAGAACACCTAAGGTAAATTTGATTTTTGCGAGGTGCACATTTTTCTGGGCTTTTAACTGTTTTTCCGGTGATTCTTTTGGCAAACTGAAGTGATTTGTGGCACTTTATCTATGAGTGAGTTCTAATTAAGTTTCCCAATTAATACCAATCAGTCTCCAGTATTATGCAACATGCTAGTTGTATTGCTATGTCCCAATGGGCAAATCTGCAGAACAATCTACTCTAATACCCTCTCAAACTCATGGTGGATCAGGAGAGAATATCTGCAGAAAGCCTATGAGCTTGCCAGGGAGACACTTTTTATTATTATCTATCACATGTATTTGATTTGTGGCACTTTGTACTCATTCCATCTATTTTTGGGCAACCTGCCTAAGAGTTTCTGTGATAAGTTGTTACCAACAATGTCTTGGCAAGTGTGGACAATAATTGCTCTAGCTGAACTTGCCAATTAGATCAGTAATTTAGGAACACCTTAATTTGTTCATTTTTAAATATAAAGCGTCTTTTGTTCTTTTCATTCAGGGACCAACACCCAATTATCTCAGTAATTAAGGAACATAGAACATTGTCCAAACTGTTGAACGGCACATTGGGGTCCATATGTTCAAGGGCTCAGTTGTGCAGCAAATCTCAAAGGTACATCCTACATGGAAATTGGCTTCAGACATCAACCGCTACTGGCCGTCTATCAATGGAAGAACCAAATCTCCAGGTTATTTAATTTTATCCATATGTTTTGTATGTTTTGTTTCTATTTCTACCAATAACTGTCTGAATTATCATTTGTAGTGTGTTGAGCATGTGGTGGATTTCACAACAGGGAAGAATGAAAAGATTTCACAGGCATGTCAATGGTTAATCATCATGAAATCAATGCCCGTCATTTTTTTATTCCGACTCAAGTATTGCTCATTCAACCATTATTCGCTTGTTGAATAAGTTTTTCCTAAAGCAGCTAGTACGATAATTTCATGGCCTCTCTCTCTCTCTCTCTCTCTCCCTTTGTAGGATAACTGGTTGTTGGTAACAGCTGACTACTCACAGATTGAGCTGCGTTTAATGGCACATTTTTCTAAAGATCCTGTATTGATCGAGCTTCTAAGTAAACCAGATGTTGATGTGTTTTCTATGATTGCTTCAAGATGGATTGGTAAAGAAGAGTCCTTGATCTCTTCTAAGGAGAGAGAAAACACAAAAAAATTTATTTATGGCATCCTCTATGGAATGGGTGCCAACTCCCTTGCAGAACAACTTGAATGCAGACCAGAGGAAGCTGCAACAAAAATTCAAAGTTTTAAGAGATTCTTTCCTGGTGTTTCTTCATGGCTACATGAAGCTGTGGCATCATGTCGGGAAAAAGGGTTAGCTTCCTTTTCATTAGCCATTTCTGCTCGTAAGATTCTGATATGTGTTCTCTTTTGTTGATGCTAGTTGAGAATTTCGCATTAGGTCTGAAAATAATCAATTGCTCCAAACATGTTAATTTAACATTCAATTGTATCTCCTATTCTTTTTCCACCATTAGCATATCAACTACTTTCTTTGGTAATCTTCCAAGGAAAATGATAACAGTTCATGATAACATTGATGTTTTAATTATAACTTCGAATGTTCCCTGGAGTCATCTGATGTTGCGTTATCCTTATGTGCAATAGTTTGCATACAAATTTTCATATCATATCAATCCTATCTTTCAGTTTCATACAATTCTTATCTTTTTGGACTAATGTTTCTTATCTCAAAGATGGGGTAGTCTACCTATATACCATACTAAGGATATAGTCTTATTCAGGGTGCAAGAAACCTGATGTTTCTTTGCATAGTTATCCGTCTTCTTTGAGAATTTTGAATTTGAACTTCTTCAAGATTTGAAGCTTGGAATAGATACTAGAGGCATTTCTAGGCGACCCCTAGTTCTATCCAGCATCAATGACACAAGTGCTTTCATCTCATATTTCTGCATTCACATGCGTAAAAGAGATAATTTCTGAAGCGTGGAATCATGGATCCTCCACACCATTTTATTTTACTATCCGTGCACCAAAGTTTACTCAAGGAAACTTCAGAATTATTATCACTTGTCAGATATGTGGAGACCTTGATGGGACGGAGACGTTTTCTTTCAAAAATTACTGCTGGAAATAGCAAAGAGAAAGCTAAAGCACAGAGACAAGCAGTTAATTCTATTTGCCAGGTAATAGAACATTTGTCTTGCTTTAGTTGCTAGTTAAATTGTATTGAAGCACTATTATATGCAGGGTTCTGCCGCTGATATTATCAAGGTAGCTATGCTTAAAGTTCATTCTGTAATTACCAATGGGAGTAACACAGTTGATTCGACGGATGGGCTTACGCGGAACTTCTCAGAAATCAGAGGGCACTGTCACCTTATTTTGCAGGTGTTTTGCGATGCTGTTATCAAATACCCATTTTCCTGAATTTTTCTATCTTTTTACTTGTTTAATATGGATTGATTAAAATTACGTTTTGCATTTTAGGTGCATGATGAACTGGTACTTGAAGTTGATCCGTGTATGGTAGCAGAGGCTGGAAGGCTGCTACAGATAAGCATGGCTAGTGCAGCTTCACTCTTGGGTATCACTTTTACTCTGAACTGCATGGTATTGGTTCATTTACATTTTGAAGCTGAAAATTGAATTGCTGTTGGTTTCTTGTTCCAGTACCTTTACACACTAAAATAAAGGTTGGAAAAACTTGGGGTTCTCTTGAGCCGTTCCACCCAGATCCTTGATGCAGTGGTGAATGCGACTTTGGACTACCCAAGAAATCATGTTTTTTGGTCATTTATTATGACAAAATATGCTGTTGGCATCAGAAGGTTGAGTAAATTCTGACATGCTTCAGAAGCAACAATTTATCCACCATTAATGTCACTTTGGCTTTGAATTTGCTTCTCTGAAGCCACGATTTGATCTACCAGGTTACAGAAACACATGCATTATTGCATACCTTCTCTATTTGGATTGATGAAACTAATTTTCCTTTTGTCTCTTTTGGGTATCTTTGAAACTTGAATTGAATCAGGTCATGGTTTCTGGTTCTCTATCAGATGGGCCTGCGGTTGCTTTGCCTAGACTGTCTTCTGTCCTCGAATCTTTGTTAAATCAAGGATACCATACGGTGACCGGGGATGCTGCCGTACACTGCAGGCGATTCTTTCGTTCAGCTTTTCATTAACCATTTAGAGATGCTCAAGGAACCTCTTAAGAGGACAGCGGTTGTGCATGCAGTCCTTTAACTTCAAGGTTCTTACATATTTTGTAAATGAATTACCTGAAGATTAGGGCATCTCAGAGTCGACTGAGCAGGTTTGTACGTATTACTCAAAGAGCAGAGCAAATTTATTTTGCTGAGATGTAAATCTTTCCCCTTGAGATCATCAATATGTACATTAACTGAATTTGTAAAGGTGTTACTTGCATTCCGTGTATGCCATATAAGGTATATATAGGAACTGAGCTTAGCTCATTTGGTGCGAGGCATGGATGTACACCCCCACTAGCTAGGTTCAAGTCATCTTCAACTTATATGTATCCATCAATAAGGTGTGTATGGGAAATTGCTTGTTTAGTTGTAATATGGAGTACATTGACCACATTGCACTCAGACAAACTTTTTTGGGTCTTGTTGGTTTAAGTTAGTGATAGGAAAAGTATGGTTATAATCTTTCTGCTATCATTTGCAGACCCAAGTAATTTGGCGAACTTTTGGTACATGGCATTTCTACTTGGTTGTCATTTGCCCAAAATACAGTGCAAAATCTCACTTCAGAAGCAGGGGCACATTGCACATTGTTCTTTTAATTTTGCCGGAGGAACAGGGGCCATTCTGGTTTCATGTCACATTTAACGCATTCGTTAACTAGAGACGCTCAAAATGCTGAAACTATGACTGAAAACTCCAACCACCATCTCTGTAATAGCTAAGAAGGAAAAATTAGCTTGTCTGTTCTAGCTGTTCATTGATTTTCTAATTTGTGTTGCTACGTGCGCGCAACAGCACATGCACGACCTTGCCCGTGTGCTGGCCGGTGTACTGTTGCCTTCATTTGGCACGTCTGTTCTGACCATTGCGGTCTATATGGATCTATCCCGATAGGTGAAAATATCCATTTCATGTCTTGTTCCATGACATAATTGATACAACGTGTCACGCAAAAGCTTACAACCGTCAGTACTGGTAGGGGACTGTATTGTGGATGGTGCCAATTATAAAGATTAGCGACATCAAAAATATCTCAGCATGGTATGACACAGCTAACCAATAGCAATGACATGGCCCATCTAGGGTGGATTGTCTATAGGATAAGGTGCGCCGCCTCACATGTGGCGTCCGGCCTGATTCGGATGCCACCCTGGCCAGTGATGCACCACGGCTTTATCCCTGCGGCGAATTGCAGCCACTCTTGCCACATCTTGTGTAGGATAAAGGAATTGGCGAGAGCCTATGGTTATACAAACCGTTCTTGACCCAGCACATAGGGCCTCAAGTGATGAAGCCTGCCTCCTCTTGATAGCTATCTACATATGTATGATGGCTCCCACCATGATGGTGTCGTCAGCTACCTCTATTGCTCCTTTCCAGGGGCTCAAGTCCACTGTCGGACTCCTCATCAATCGCTGCTCCAGCAGCGCCTGGCCTTGGCAGCGTCAGCAACGGTGGAAGGATCAAGTGCATACAGGTAAAAAAAATCAAGATACACCCTATTAGGATCATCTAGCTAGCTACTCCATCTGTGTAGAAGTAATGTTAGCATGTGCCTCATCCTTTCAGTGCTATTGTATGGGTGTGGCCAATTGAAGGCATCAAGAAGTTCGAGACCCTGTCCTACTTGCCACCACTCACCATGGGGGTCCTCCTGAAGCTGATTGAGTACCTCATTCGCTCCAAGTGGGTTCCCTACCTTTAGTTTAGCAAAGTTGGTTTCGTCTTCCGTGAGCACGTAGCTTCGCCAGGGTACTATGACAACAGGTATTGGACCATGTGGAAGTTGCCCATGTTCGGGTGCACCAACACCAGCTAGGTGCTCAAGGAGCTTGAGGAGGTCAAGAAGGCGTACCCTGACACCTTTGTCCGCATCATTGGCTTCGACAATGTTAGGCAAGTGCAATGCATCAGTTTCATCGCCTACAAGCCACCAGGCCGCGAGGAGTCCGGCGATGCCTAAACAAGTTGATTTCCTCTTATACAAGTTTGTTTCGGGTCACGTTGATTTCATTTAATTTTTCGCGTTTGTTCTCTGGTTCGCTTATATATGTGATCTCTACTCGCAACCCGGATTAATTGTACGAGTACTACAACTATCGTTGGGTGAGGAACGTGTGAATGTAACCTCTGACTATACATATAAAGATATGTAATATGAATACCAGAGATATACTCTGCCAACTTGTCGACTAAATTCATTTGTGTTAATTATTTGATTGTGTTTCATGTTGATGTAACTCCATTGTTTAAATTTCATGTACTGGACATCAGTTGATTAGTTGTTGAAGGACAGAACGAGTGTGGATGCCACATTAAGATATATCAGCCTACAGAGGATGTAAGAGAGCGAACTATCATTGGCAAAATAAAACACATGAGTAGGGAGAGTAGGGTTAGGGTTTAAAGTTTATGATTTAGGGAAAAAAGTAAGATGATAATCCTAAAAAGGGAAAAAATTCTTGAAGTTCTCCCGTAAAGAGAGAAAAATGAGAATAGATAATAGAGATGCACGACAAATACAACTATATGTTCAATATGTGCATTACAATTCTATAATAAAGATAATTTTATAGTAATATCTAGTTGCACAATTACATGGACAATTTCACTAGTTCTTGTTAATATTAACCTAGTAACTTAAGACATAATTTTTTTCCAGTAGTTTTGTGTTTTCATGTGCCAATGTATGCACAAACAAAATATATCACAAATGCCCACCATATTGAGAGGATAGATTGATAAGTCTGAGCCACGTATGTCACCATGGGGACCCTATTTTCACGCCAGACACAACAAGTTTCCCATTCCCTACCTCATGTTATAACAAGAGATTGTTTATCTGTTCCATTCTTCCCAATCTGATCTCCTTACTCTCCACTACCTATCCTCCGCCACCTTTCTCCTCCCTCACACCACCTGGCTTTTCTCCCTCACCTTGTCCTTCTCCCGTGTGGTGCCATCACATGCAACCCTTTACCCATCGTCATTGCACCGGCCTTCACCGCTTGGGGCCATCGTATTATTGCCTCCCCCCTAGGCACTGGCAAGCTGCCCTTCCCTGCCCAACATTGCAGCCCATATTTTCACGACACAACCGACACGGACCGTCATGAGGAAGGGCACCAAATCCCAATTTAGGGGAGATAGGGGGATTCTGACTAAATCCCTCATTCTTTCAGCACAAATATCATTACATGAGTTGAGAGTTAATTTTGTTGATCTGAAACTGGACTTATGTGCATTGAAAATTCATATTATTTGAGTTGGAAGCTTGGTGTTCTTTGAGTTGAAAGCAAAAGTTCTAGTTGTGTAAAGCATGATTCTAATGCTCATGTAATCTCAATGGAAAGTTATGATTATCCGCATGGAAATTAAGCTCTTATTTTACGAACTGAATGTAATATGAATTTGAATTTTTGTGACATGATAAATAAATATTGTGATAATGCTATAGATTTTTTTGAATATTTTGAGGGCTTTTGATTAGGCTCTAGTGGGTTAGAAGCAAGGTAGCACTTGATACGTCGAAAATGTATCGATATTTTCCATACTTTTCATATTGTTTATTTACCAATTTTCTGGATGTTATTGCATTACCTACTGGTTATTGCTCTTATCCTACGAAACCATATTTTATTTTATGTGTGAAAAAAACTTCAAATTTTCATAGAAAATGTGATTTTTTGGCCTAATTATACAAGGGAAGGAACACCAGAGGAGGCCCACTGCCCAGGTGGAAGGCCCAACTGCCTAGCCAGTAGTGTTTGCCCCTGATGCTACCGCTTCGCCTACATATTCCTCCCGACACGTATGCTCCAGAAGAGAGTTTCTTCGTGATGAAAAATGCCGCCATACTGTTTGCATCCACAGATTACTTCGCATCCACCAGAATTTAGATTGGGTGCCGCTTCTCTGCCGAATCAATGACCGTTTCTTCATCCACCACTAAGGGAGATCATCGCCGTTTGCTTGTGGAGAGTTGGTACTATTGGTTCTCTTTGTGATCACCATGTTGATTCCTATTTATTTTCATTTGTTTATTACGTTTGAGTAGTCCACCGTAGGCATATAGGATGGACAAAAGTTGCTGAATTGTGTGGAGATGTTATGATGCTATTCTATATTAATTTTCAGAATACTTTTAGATTGCTATGATGTTGATTATTTCTTATCATTTATTATTGCTAGCCTTAATGGTTGTTATCTAGGCCTCAGCCAACATGATCTTAGAACTATCGTTCGTATCTTGCAATATCAAATGCTTATTCATGTTATCAATTCTACCGCCCATTGAGTGAGAATCGAGGGTGAGGGTTTTACATACTTGAGTTCGAGGAATAACATGTGCCACCATGCTTTATGCTTTGCTCCGGTGAATCTTTAGTGATCACCTTAATACTAGATAGATGTCATGTGCTTGATGAAAAATACATATATTTATGGGTACATGCCTACAACATAATTCAAATACATGAGTGATTATTTGCATCCTAGCACTTAATTAGCTATGTCTACATGATCCCATGTACCTTCTCCCGTAAATCCTATTTTACCAGTATTTATTATTAGCTTTTATGTTATTCGCTCTCTTTATTTTTGTTTAGTGCATTTATTAATTCTATTACTATTATTAGTTTCCCTAAAAATATTATGTACCATTATCTAGTTCAAGTGCAGGTGCAATTACGAGTGACACCATAGTTGTGAAAAAACCTGTTGCTTTCCTTGATGCTCTTACTGAGTTTGATATAAAATGGAAATACTTCTACGAAAAGTGCTACATTGATCCTAGGCACTTGTAGGTCATCAAGCTAATTTTCTAGCGCCTTTTCTAGGGGACAACATTGTGCTTAGCGGTAATTTTTTAGCACTTGAATTTATTATTTTTTACTTTATTGCTTTATGTTACTTTACAGTTGACTTCTATTTATTTTCAGTCATGCATAAGTCTATGCGTGCTGCTAAAAAACTATCACTTTTGAGAAACTTGACCCAGAGAAAAGAGTACGTGCGATACCTGATGAAGCTTCTTTTACTCATCGATGTACTAACTAAAAGCTAAACGTGATATTCCTGGTCAGTGCAGTTTTGATGCTAGGTTACTACTGCTTCTAAGGAACCTTTACCACCATCAGTACCATTATCACCTATTTTCATGTCATCACCATCATCACACCACCACGTAGACCTAGAGACACTAGTGCTTTAAAGATTGGAGTCGATGTTCTGTTGCTTTTATTAAGAAATATTATCCTCCTTGAAAAAGTGTTAAGTATAGAGAAGATATTGTCAACTCTAGAAAAAAAAGGTGAACTTTTGCCGAAAGCTTGGGGAGATTTAAGAAATTACTTAGAGCATGTCCTGTTCACAATCCGCCTAGAAATAGCATAGCTATCACAAGGACTAGATTGGTAGGAGAAGCAAAAGGCTATAGAGGAAAAATAAGCTCTTAAGCAAACTCAAGAGCTAGAAGAATTGCAGGAATCTCAAGAGCTATCACAAGAACACCCACAATACTTCATCGACTCGAAAAAAGATCCAATAGAAGATCAAAGTGAGTAAAATGACAATGAAGGAGCTAAAGAAAGGGAAAAAGAAGACATAGAAAAACCTCAAGAAAAGAACAAGAAGGTGGAAAAGGTGGTAAGTGCAAGTGACGCTAAAGCAAAGGTACCAAAGCCACTTCCTTTTCCTAAGAAAAACGAAAAATATACTACGGATCAACAATTTGATAAGTTTGTTGAAATGTTGCATTGGTTATACATTCCAATTCCCCTTTCGGACGCAATATGCCGATTCCCTTTTCCGATGCCATAAAAATCCCCACTTATGCTTAGTTTATGAAGAAAATTATGAAGAAAAAGAGAATTATTACTTGTGAATGAATTACTATGATGTTGGCTAAGAACTCTTTTGAAGTAAAAATGCCAACAAAGTTAGGAGATCCAGGCATACCAACTATATCATGAGGACAAGAAAACATAAAAAAAAATGCTTGTTGCGACTTGGTTGTTGGGGTAAGTGTTGTGCTGCAAGCTTTATTTGAGAAATTAGGCTTGGGGGATTTAGTTCCCACAAGTGTCACTCTACAAATGGCTGAGAAATTAGGCTTGTGGGTGATTGAAGACATCCCTATAGGACTAGATAATCATTTTATACCTACTGATTGTATTATTCTTGATATGCCGGAAGAGAAAGTCTTTCAATTATCCCTAGTAGACCCTTTCTTAATACTACATGTGCATCAATTGATAGTAAGGTAATGTTTTGTATAAATGATCAATTATAGGAGTTTCATAGAGTCTTTGGATTTAATTTGGTGCTAAATAAGGCTAACAGAGGCTAATATAGGATGAGGTAGGACCTAGCTAGGTCGTATCCATCGCTCGTACCGAGCCACGAGTTGCACTGTGGAGAAGCTGCCAGATAGGAGACAAGACAGGATGTGCTACGACCCAGCTAGGTCGTACCACTCACCTGTACCTATTTTGATACTTTGCGTCGAAAATAGCGCCAAAGATAGGATTCGGTACAAGCGAGCCCACCCGTACCTCATTTGTAGGGATGCCCGACTCGATTTTTCTTTTTTTTTCCAGAACGCTAGCCGGGATCTGGTATGAGCGAGCCTATATCACTCGCATGTACTGAGTGGGTCGACACACATATAAACCTTGGCCTGTGCCTCCTCTCTCTTGCTCTCCCAAGACCCTCAAATCCTCTTTTCTTCACTGTTTTTCTTCAATTTGGTGGTGGGATCCTTCTTCTGGGTAAGTTTCTCCTCTAATACTTCGTTTATTTCATCCAATCTGATTGTTTTTAGTTCGTATTATTATGTTTCTAGAAACCCATCTATTATTTTTTCTTGATATTTGACCATTACAATCTTGTTTTTTCTTCATGCATGTTCATTTGATGGATGTAGGAGAGTTTTCCTAACCTTTTGTTGAAAGGAAACATGAAGAATCTGACGACATGGTGTTCAAAATTAGTAAGGGAAAGGGAAAGGGAAAGGGAAATGAAAGTAGCCTGGGGGATCCTCATCCGGGATGGCCGAAAAGATGAAGGCAAACCACCCACAAGCGAGGGCACTCCAAAATCTCCACTGACGTTGCGGCCAATGAAAGGTACCACAAGATGAGCAACCGGGGGTTTGAACCCACATGGTGGTGTGACGACCACACCCTTGCCACTTGTGGCATGCTCGTGGATTTTGACTGCTTTGCACCAACGCAGGTATGAGCGGCTTCTCGAACATGTATATGGAGACCTACGAGAGATTAACATGGGAATTCCTTTCTATGTTCTATGACACCATTCAAGATGAGCATGCTCCCTTAGATAGAATTCATTTTCAAATGAAAGGTTGCTGTACAATATCTCTTTAGATGAATTTTTGCAGCATATTCAGGTTTGCAAATATGGGAGTGCGCACATAGACGATTTGTGAACCACTTGCACTACTACAGAACGGCTCATCCTAGACGGCACATCGCAGATGCTTACTATAGCCCGTCTAGGATAGCAGACATTCCAGACGGGCAGGCAAATGACCCCGTTTGAGATGACTTTTGTCCAGACCCCAGTGTCTTGGATGATATGTCATCCCAGACGGGTCGTAGCCGACCCGTCTGGAAAGACTCATCGCAGACGGTTCGAGGTATCACCCGTCTGCGATGTAAGCAGTTATCGCAGATGGCTTGAAACTGAACCGTCTGCGATGACACATCAGACAGTCATGAAAGGAACCGTCTACGATGTAGCAATACATCGTAGACGGTCTTTTGTTCACCTGTCTGTGATAGGTCATTACAGGCGGTTCAGGTGATTAAACCGTCTGGAATGACTTCTACACCTGTATAACAGAACTAGTGCTCCCAGATCTGTTAGGGTTTCCTAGGTCTATCGGGCTGGTGGCGGCGGCTGAGGTGATTTTGGAGGAGGAGAAGAAGATTGGAAAGAGATAATTGATTTGGTGTGGCAATAGGTTAGTAGATTTGGTTATTTAGTTAGTTTAATTGCTCTCTAACCCTAGATCTAGTGCAATTATGTTCTATTAGAAGATAATTTTGGTTTAATAGATGTATAGGCATGGATGGATGGTTTATTAATTGTGGTTTAGATGTAATATATACGCATGCTTGGATGGCTCTAGCTTGGATGGTTTTGCGCATAATTGGACAAGTGAGAGAGAGCGATGAGTTTAATTATTATTTTGAATCACATAGATAATTAATTAGTCAATATATGTTTATATGTATGTCATAGTGCCGATGGATCGAAGATGGATATATAATGCGAACCGTGTGAGCCTTGAGTATATCAGTGGCATGAACGAATTTTAAGAGCGGCTGAGGATGATATGTCGAGTAGAAAGTCTGGTCATATGTGTTGTCCGTGCTATGACTGCAAGAATGAGAAGATGTTGAAGAACACGGCTCAGTTACAAGATCATTTGATCCGTAGGGGATTCGTAGCTGGTTATACAAATTGGATCCATCATGGCGAACACATGGAGGGGAGTGATGAAGGAATGAGTCGCGAAGAGTTGAATCTGGAGGCTGATGTTGATTCTGAGTCTGATGAAGAGGATGTCGAGATGCGTACCAATGACAACAATCTCGAGCAAATGCTGCGCGATGCTGAAGGTAATGACCTTGGTGGCAGGCAATACGATAAATTTTTGGGTCTAATGGAGGACTCGGAGAGACAATTGTACCATGGTTGCAAGGTGAAATATACCTGGCTGTCAGCTGTTCTAGAATTGCTCAAATTGAAGGCAAGTGGAGGTTGGTCTGACAAATGCTTTGCTGCACTTTTACAACTCTTGGCAGACATGCTTCCCGACGGGAACGAGTTGCCAAAAAGCACATACAAAGCTAAGAAGATTCTCTGTCCGCTAGGAATGGATGTACAAAGAATACATGCTTGCAAAAACGACTGCATCCTCTTCCGTAAAGAGTACGAGAATCTACATGTATGTCCGGTTTGTAAGACTTCCCGATACAAGAAGCGCAACAATGTTACGGACGATGACATCGAGGGCAATGAGAAGACGAACGGCATTCCGGCCAACGTTGTATGGTATCTTCCTATCATTCCTCGCCTGAATCGTCTATTTGCAAATCCTGAACATGCAAAAAAAATGCGGTGGCACGCGGAGGGGCGTAAAGTTGATGATTTGATTAGACACCCAGCGGACTCCATCCAGTGGAGAAACATCGACAGAAAATTCCCAAATTTTGGTGCGGATTCTAGAAATGTACGGTTCGGGATGAGTCCGGATGGAATAAATCCCTTTAGTAACATGAGCAGTCGTCATAGCACTTGGCCTGTGGCTCTTTGTATGTACAACCTCCCTCCTTGGTTGTGCATGAAGATGAAGTACATCGTGTTGGCCATGCTCATCGAAGGCCCGAAGCAACCTGGAAATGACATAGATACGTACCTGTCTTTAATGAAGGAGGATCTGGAAACATTGTGGCACGAAGGCGTGGAGACGTGGGATGCAGACAAGAGAGAGAACTTCACCCTACGAGGATTGCTATTTTGCACCATCAATGACTATCTTGCGTACGGTAACCTATCCGGCCAGAGTACCAAAGGAGCAACAGCCTGTGGTCAATGCATGGAAGATACGGCCAGTTTGTACCTCGAGAAATCGCGCAAAACCGTATACATGCAGCACCGTAGGTTTTTGTGTTGAAATCATCCTTACCGCAAGTTGGTTGCTGAGTTCGACGGAACCATCGAAGAAGGATCGGCTCCACCTCATTTAACCGGGAGACAGGTATACGGAATTGTTAAAGATGTTGATGTTGTTCTTGGAAAGGGGCATAAATTAATGAAGGGTTTGTGAAAAAAGAAATCAATATTTTGGGGTTTGCCTTACTGGAAAGAACTAGATGTTCGCCACTGTATTGACGTCATGCACGTAGAGAAGAACGTGTTTGACAGCCTAATTAGCCTCTTGCTGAATATCCCTGACAAAACAAAGGACGGCGTGAAGGCATGACAAGACTATGTGAAACTGGGCATCAGGCCTGAGTTAGCTCCGATAGAAACCGATAAAAGCAGAACCTTTCTCCCACCTGCATGTTACACACTCTCTATAGCCGAGAAAATTGAGCTATGCCAGTGCTTGCACGATGTGAAAGTTCCAAGCGGGTACTACGCCAATATCAAGAAGCTAGTTTCAATGCAGGAATTAAAATTAATTGGCATGAAGTCTCACGATTGTCACGTTTTGATGACGCAGATACTTCCTATTGCTATTAGAGGGATTTTGCCTGGTGATGTCCAAGATATAATCATAATGCTATGTCAATTCTTCGACAGAATATCACAAAAGGCGATAAGTATACTTGAACTGGATGCTCTAGAGGCAAGGCTGGTGGTTGTCCTATGTCGCCTTGAGATGTACTTCCCCCCGTCATTTTTTGATATCATGCCACATCTCATGACTCACCTAGTTAGAGAGATCAAAATGTGCGGTCCTGTGTTCCTACGAAGCATGTACCCGTTCGAGAGATATATGGGAATTTGGAAGGGTTATGTACGAAATCGCTCGCGGCCTGAGGGAAGCATTGTGGAAGGTTATGCCACCGAAGAGGTTGTTGAGTTCTGTTTGGATTACATGCCACATGTCAACCCGATAGGTCTACCTGAATCACGACACGCGGGCAGGCTCCATGGTACTGGGGTCCTCGGAGCGAAATCCATCACTCTTGATCGGGACGATCATGCTTGAGCTCATTTCATGGTCTTGCAGCACATGTCAGTGGTGTCGCCATACATCGATGAAACACATGATAATGCTACGACATCAAAATCCAAGAAAAAGCGAAGCGTGGATCAAGAAACAACATATGTCCCTATTCAACCAATGGTTCTAAGACCGGATCACCACCACGTCGTCATCTGATGAAATGCTGACATGGTTGTCAAAGAAACCGTACTTTACAGTCCAGACATACCAAGGATATGACATAAATGGATACACATTTTATACGAAGGCTCAAGATGCAAAAAGCACATATCAGAACAGCGGTGTGCAGGTCAATGCTTTCGATTCCGCCAGTCATAAGCATTGTTACTATGGGTTCATCGAGGAGATTTGGGAGCTCGATTACATGAAGTTCAAAATCCCAATATTTCGGTGTCGTTGGGCCCACCTCTCGCACATTAAGACCGACGAATACGATGTGACTACTGCTGACCTGAGCCGTGTTGGCTATGGCACTGAACCATTCGTACTCGCGAAGCATGTTCATCAAGTATTCTATATGATCGATCTGTCAAGCAAGAGGCGGCATGTCGTTAGAAATGGAAAAAGAAGCATTATAGGAGTCGACAATGTTGTTGACGAGGATGATTACAGCGAATTCACCGAGAATTATTCTGGAGATTTGAGTTTCGAGGCTGAAACTATGGAGGGAGCTGGGTCATACTACCACAACGATCATCGTGAAGGGCTCACTTTCAAAGGGAAGAAGCAAGTATTGTAAATAATTGATATTATTTTTATTTTGAATATGGACTTTCCATATGCATGAGTTGGAATATTTTGTTTTTGAATGCTACTGTGTATACATTGCTGTAAATTTTTAGAGGGCATGCTAGCATTTCCTGAGGCTAGCCAAAATGCAGGTAGCACATAGCCCCTGTACAGATTCATCGTAGACGGGTCAGGACAGATGCCCGTCTGGGATGATAGTCATCCGAGATGGGTAACTGTAGTCAACCCGTCTGGGATGATAGTCATCCCAGACGGGTAACTCACTCAACTCGTCTGCGATGATCTTACTCATATACCGCGGGGACTTAGCAAAATTTCGAAACCCCGCGCGTGCTTCAATTCGCATTCCAAATCCCCCCTGTGACCTAATTCCCCTCCCGCGCCGCCGCTGCCCGAGCCCGCGCCGCTGTCGTCTCCACCGCGCCGCTGCTGCCCGAGCCCGCACCGCCACCCATTCCGCGCCGCTGGCGGAGAAGGAGCCAAGCCCGCGCGCAGCCGTTGTCTCCACCGCGCCGCTGTCGTCTCCACCGCACCGCCGTTGCCCGAGCCCGCGCCGCCACCCATTCCGCGCCGCCGTCCGAGAAGGAGCCGAGTAAGTGCAAGTGCTTGACGTGCTCCGTGCCACCCATGAAAATTCAATGTATCAATGGTATTCTAACTGCCTTAAATCATGTGCAATAGCACCGATCCATGATACATATAATACATGTCTTTATATTTAAACATCAAGTTATATTAATGGTACATTTCTAATACATATATTAATGGCTACAATCCTCATACATTTAGTTATAATAAAGTTGTTTTACCAATTTCGATAGAAATCTAATTAATTTGAACAGTCATATTTAGGTTCTATTGTACATCTTCTTCTTTTTCACTAATGTAATTTCTAAAATATATATAAACGTTGTAAAATATATGTTATTGAATTCACCTAAATGTTGAAGTCTAACAAACAATCGAGATATAAGGCTCTGTTTACGATTGTTCTGTTGTGTTCTACTTATTTTAAAAGTGATTGTGGAAAATAAGTTATGAAAAGGATATTCGGTTAGCTAATCGAGATATAAGGACTAGGCTCTTTTCATTGGATTGATTCTCTGGGCTCTTTTAAATTTCCTGGGGTTGATTCTCCAGGCCTCTCATTCTCTAAAATGCCACAGGGCTCTTAGCTCGTTAAAAAGCCTATATATTATTGGTTTGGTACATAAGGTTAACTTTTGTTCTCTAGGATTGTCGTCTCACATTTCATCTCATATGTTAGAGTAACAATATATCTGCTACATCTGTAATAGGAAATAGTAAGAAGCTATAGCGAGCTGAGCCGCCGTCGTCTCCACCGCGCCGCCGCTGCCCGAGCCCGCGCCGCCACCCATTCCGTTGACTGGTTCGCTTCTTGGATTTCTTATCTAAAAAGTTCCTTTTTTCTGTTATTGCTAACGTGCATCCGAGAAATTGCTTTGTTAGTTTACATAGATATGTCGGACACGAATTCTTCTAATTCCTCGTCGGGGCACTCATCGTTGCTGAACCCTACTTCGGGCAACGATGAACAAAGTACGCAAAAAAGCAGTCGGAAACCCCGAACAATGTCGAAGGCCCCTAGTAGACGTATGGTCATCACGCAAGTATCTATGAAGTCTGGTGTGCCGGCGAAACCAGATAACGTAGCAAACAAATTTTGCACATTCTGCGGGATACTTGAGCGGGAGAGGGTCAACATAACCATTGCAAACTGGAAGGATATTACCACCGCGAAGGAGGAGGAGTTAATGGCCAAAGTAAAAGGTGGTTCGAGATACCGCCCGAACACGAAGAACGTGTCAAAGCGTCTGCAATGAAGACCATGGGCAAGGCGTGGAGGTCGTTCAAGAGCATCCTGACAGCAAAGTTCGTACGGACGCGTGAGAGCCCGTTTGAGAAGTACGACTTCTTGGACGAGCAAGTATACAACAGATATGTTGAGATGAAGTCCACGCCAGAAGAAGTGGCGAAGAGTGAATCGCAGAAGGCCCTTCAAGCAAGAAACAAGCACCCGCATAGGCTTGGAAACACAGGATATGAAGGTGCATCAACGAAATGGGAGATGCAGGATCGATTGGCAATGGAGAAAAATTTACCCCCTCCATTTCCCAGCGTGGTTGTTGGCTGCGCCGCATCCTGGTGCAGAGCGTGATTAAAAATGAATTTTCTATGAATTTTCCAAAATTTAATCACTACTGCGGAAACAGCTATAGCCGCCACATTATCAGTGACGAGCATAAAAAAACACTTCACTGGTAATCCGAAAATTTACCAGTGCCAGGCTCCAATTGTCAAACGTCACTAGTAAAAATTTACCAGTGACGGGCAGATACTACCGCTCGTCACTGGTAACGTAGCAACTACCAGTGGCGGGCGCACAGACGCGCTCGTCACTGAAATGTTATGTTCTAGTGACGTGCGTACCAGAGAGCCCGTCACCGATATGCTTTCCCGCCAAACTTGCTACGGCCGCCTCCGGTCCGGGATACCAGTGGCGGGCGCACTTTCCGGTCATGACTGGTACGTGCTTTAGCAGTGGCGGGCCGTTATATGTGCCCGTCACTGGTAACCTGGCCTATAAAAAGCATCAGCGAGCTCGCTGCTGGCCAGTCCTAGCTCCACTGGCTAGCAGCGAGCTCGCCGGTCGCCTGCACGTCCGCCGCCGCCGTACGCGCCCCTGGTAGTAATTCTGCCCTCCAAAAGGTTCCCCCACCTCCCCTCCGTAGCCCTCTCTCTCTCCCTCCTAAATCTAGCTAGTAGAGCTAGCTAGATCATGAGCTCTCTCCCCCAAACCTCTCCCCTCTCATAGCTTGAACTTCCCCCTCAAACCTATCCCCTCCATAGCTTTCCTCACCTCCCTAGTTTTTGCCAAGATCAACCAACAGATTGTAATGCATGAACCAAGATTTCAGCTAGTTTCTTATGAACCGAGATGAATTCTGTACATTGCTTCATATATGTGTAATTCTGTTGCTTTTGTATACATATATATAGAACTGTTTGTGTTAAACTGTCACTACTGCCTCCATCGATCGTATGAAATGAAAAATGAAATGTGTATAATGCTACGACATCGATCGTATGAGATGAATATTTGTGGAAGGGTCTGTGATCGGCCATCGAGCGATCGTTTTGACAAATTTGTTTATACATTGCTTGTGTGGTACCGGCCATCGAGCCGAGGCAACGTTTGTTGCTCTTTGTCAACACTTGAGCTGTCAATGTTTTGTCAAAATGTTGCTTCGTCAATGTTTTGTCAACGTTCGACATACTCAATTTTAGTTATTTTAGCAAAGGTCATGCCGAAATTTTCTATGGCTTGGTACTAAATAATTTTCATATATCTTAATTAGGGATCGGACGATCGATGGATCGAAGTTGGATGTATGACGGCGATCGGAACAGCAGAAGTTTTCATACATTTTTGAATGAGTTCTTTGATTTCACCGAGCGAGATATGGTGCGAAAGGGTGCCACGAAGATATGTTGTCCGTGTCGTGATTGCAAAAACTTGAAAATGTACGAAAGGAAATCTGGCTTTTTGCACATGCACCTGGTGCGATGGGGATTCATGGCAGGTTATACACGGTGGAGAAGTCACGGTGAGGAGGACGAGGTTGTTGCCGATGAAGGGTTAGATGAAGAAGCAGGACATGGAGAGCCAGAAGCAGAACGGATGGATTACGAAGATGCCGGAGGACATGAAGAGGCCGAAACGGATACGCGAAGCACGGGGGACAATTTGGCCGGAATGGTCCAGGACCCTCATGTGCAAGAGCAGGTTGTGAAAGAGAGGAATAACGATAGTGCGGCTCGTAGAGAGGCTGCCAAGTTGGAGATACTGGTGAAAGACTCGGAAACTCCCTTGTATCCCGGTTGCAATCCCGAGTACACCCGCCTCTCAGTCACGCTCGAACTTCTAAGACTCAAGGCACTCCACAATAGCACAGACACAAGCCTCGATGAGACATTGGAGTATCTTGCAAAAGTTCTGCCGGAGGGGAACGTGTTGCCTCGTGGTTGCGATGAGGCCAAGAAGGTCGTGTGCCCTCTTGAATTGGAGGTGACGAGATACCACGCGTGTCCGAATGACTGCATCATTTATCGGAACCAGTACGCGGAGCTAACCAAGTGTGCAGAGTGCAACGCATCCTGATTCAAGCGGGGAAAGAACTACCAACCAGATGGTGAGGACGGAGTGAAGAGCGGTGGTCTTGCAAAGGTTGTATGGTACCTTCCACTCATTCCCTATTTGAAGCGTCTATTCACAAACAAGAAGGAGGCAAAGCTCATGCGTTGGCACGACGAGAGGCCGCGAAAAGATGACGGCGTACTGAGACACCCCGCAGATGGTTGCCAGTGGAAAGCAATCGACGACCAATACCCCGAATTCGGAGGAGAGTTGAGGAATATCAGAATTGGTATGAGTACGGACGGACTCAATCCTTTTGGAAAAATGAGCAGCAGGCACAGCACTTGGCCCGTGGTAGTATGGATGTACAACCTCCCTCCGTGGCTCTGCATGAAGCGGAAGTATCTACACCTCTCTATGCTAATTCAAGGGCCACAGCAACCAGGGAACGATCTGAACGTGTATCACCAACTACTGAAGGAGGAGCTAGATACACTATGGGCTGAACCAGGGGTCCGGGTCGGGACGCTCACGAAGGAGACTATTTCAATATGAGAGCTATGATGATTACAACGGTGCAAGACTATCCCGCTTACGGATATCAATCCGGCCAGGTTTGCCATGGATACCAAGGATGTGTTAAGTGCATGGAAGACACAACAAGTCGTCACCTACCGGGCTCTCATAAAATCGTGTACATGGGCCACCGAAGATGGCTTCAACGGGACGACCCATGGAGACAAGAAAAAGAAAAGTTCGACAATACCGTTGAGACCCGAGGACCCCCACGTAAGAGGAGTGGGGAAGAAATCTATGAGATGTTGAACTCTTGGGCCCAGTGCCCTAAGGCGGGAAAGAAGCAGAAGAAGGTAAAGCCGCTGGGAGGCGTATGGAAAACGAAATATGTATTCTAGGACTTGCCTTACTGGCCTTTTCTCAAGATGCGTCACTGCATAGATGTCATGCATATTGAGAAAAATGTATGTGAGAGTGTACTCGGTCTCTTGCTCCACATGGCAGACAAGACAAAAGATGGGCCGAAGGCACGAGCTGACTACGAGGAACTGGGGATAAGAAGAGAGTTGTGGGCCAACGAGGAGAACACCAAGTTGGGCAGGAATGTTACAAAAATCAAGACGGACTGTCCCGCCGCTTGTTACACTCTAAGTACAGACGAGCTCGATAAAATCTTCAAGTGCCTTGAAGGTGTCAAAGTAACTTCCGGCTACTCGGCAAACATATAGAGATTTCTAGACAGGCAGAACCACAAACTAATCGGTATGAAGTCTCATGACTGTCACGTAATGATCACGCAGATACTTCCGGTTGCAATTAGAGGGCTAATGGAGCCATGGATCCGCAAGACACTGCTTGACCTCTGTAACTTTTTCGACATTATCTCTCAGAAGTCCATCAGTAAGAAGCGCTGCCGGAGACTGCAGGCGGAGATCATTGTCATACTATGCGAGCTTGAGATGTACTTTCCGCCCGCATTCTTCGACGTCATGGTTCATCTCATGATCCATATCGTCCCGGAGATCATCGACCTAAATCCGGTATTCCTACACAACATGTACCCGTTGGAAAGGTTCAATGGGGTCGTCAAGCGATATGTTCGTAACAGGTCTCATCCGGATGGGAGCATCGTCCAGGGCTTTCTCACGGAGGAGAGCGTCGAGTTTTGCACGGATTACATGAAAGTCGGCAAACCTATAGGCGTGCCTGTTAATCGGCACATTGGCAGGCTCGATAGCGTAGGTCACCGACGCGGAAAGAAGGATTTACATGTGCATAGTGATGTACCGAACCGATCAGACGACTACGTCAGAACGCACACAGTAGTGTTACAGCACCTGTCAGTGGTCCGGCCTTATGTTATTTAGCACATGGCAATGTTAAAAATAAAGCACGGCACAAGAAAGACCGAAGCGGCTCTCATGAAAGAGCATAACGCTACGTTCGCGAGGTGGCTAAAAAACTACTTTGACGAACATAGCTTCTCAAAAGATGATGACGTAGCACGGACGGTGTTCCACGTGGCACAGGGACCCCTGATGAATGTCGGGACATACCAAGCATACGATATCAACGGATACACATTTTATACAGAGGCACAAGACCAGAAAAGTGTGTACCAGAACTCTGGGGTAACGATGAGGCCCTAACCGGTAAGAAAAAGGACAGATACTACGGTAGGCTCGAAGAGATTTGGGAACTTGACTACACCGTGTCCAAGATCCCCATGTTCCGGGTAAGATGGGCGAAGAATGTCGAAACCGAAGACTATTTCACTACCATGGTCATACCGAAAGCAGTTCCTATTGAGACAGTAAATGTGAAAGCGATCAGTGCCAAAAATGAGCCGTGGGTATTAGCTAAACAAGTGGCCCAATGCTTCTACATAACCGACCCGATGAGGCCAAGCCGTCATGTCATGAGGAGGGGCAAAAGGAGTATCGTTGGAATCGATGGTGTCGTTGACGAAGAGGACTATGACCAATTTGACGACCCGGATACGGAGGAAGACAATGATGGTGGTAACGTTCAGCCACGGCCCAGTAGAAGGAGCAGAACTACATGTCCCGCCGTGCGTCCCTTCAAAAGACGAAGTCACTCCGAGGGGCTAACCTATATCAGGAATAAGACCAAGACTACCGTTGAGAAGAGTGTCGAAGAGTGAGAAGATTGTCGAACAATGATGTAAGTTAAGTTAATTAATGATGTAAGTTAAGTCTCTGCTACTGCTGAGAAAATGATGTATGCATGATTGTATATGTGCTACAATTGAGAAAACGATGTATGATTGTTGGGATGATTCAGTTTCATAGCAATGTTCATTCAATTATTTAAAATTTTAAACACAGCCTCGTGAGGTCATACCACGACATCATGCCAAATCTCATATTTTGTAGACTACATTTACATTTTTTTAAAAATGAAAAACAAATTTCAATGTACGAAAAGATTGGACCCCAAGAAACTAACCCTAGCTAACTTACCAGTGACGAGCTCTCTGAGTTGCCCGTCACTGGTTAAAACATATCAGTGACGAGCCATCTAAGTGGCCCGTCACTGGTAAAGCTCTTACCAGTGACGAGCACCCTTTCTCGCCCGTCACTGGCAACGCGTACATATAAATCCCGCGCCCGCCCTAATTTCTCAAATTGCCGCCGCTCCTCGCCGCATCGCCGGACGCCTCCCTCGCCTCCCTCGCCGGCCTCGCCTTCCTCGCCGGCCTCGGCTCCCTCGCCGGCCTCGCCTCCCTCGCCTCCCTCGCCGGCGTACACGCCACCTCGCCGGCCACCGTCGCCATTGCTCCGAGGAGTGCCGCGACCACTGCCGAGAGTTGCGCCGCCCCGTCCAATACTGGCCCAGGCCACCACCACCACTAGCCGCCGCCCCGTTGACACGCCGGCCGCCAGGTAAGCCAGGTCCTTCACTCTAGAGCTCGATGAGGCAATCGGTTGCACTTTTGTAATGAACAATGTGAGTCTTTGAGAAGTATTTGGGAAGGATTAGCGGGTGCTGCACAGAACATCACGCGTGCTGCTATATTTTTTAGTTTTGTTTTCATGTCTAGTGTGTGCAGCTGAGACCGATCTCTGCTCTGGTTAATCCGGCTCAAGTTTTTTCCACAGGACAAGCCAACTAACTCTGACCAAAGTGCAGGAGATTCATGGAAAACCACACCTTTTGCCTCTCATGGGAAACCATGTTTTGAAGTAGAGTAAAGTCGGAAAAAATCTCCGTGTACATTTGTGGTCTGTGAACTTTGCAATATTTGTGATTTTCAGTGCCGGTACTGAGATATGAGATAAGAGCCTAATTTTTGTGCGTGGATGAATTTGAGATATGAAATGAATTTGACATATGCTTGTGGTACCGGCCGTCGAGCCGAGGCAACGTTCGTTGCTCTGTTTATTTTTCAGGGAAACAGAGTTGTCAACGTTTTGTCAAAATGTTGCTTTGTCAATGTTTTGTCAATGTTCGACACTCAATTTTAGTTAATTTTAGCCAAGGTCATGCCGAAATTTTGAATTTTAATTATTTGTATGGCATATTCGTGTTATTGTTGTTATTTGTCATGCTCAATTATATGCTTTTTTAGCCTTTTTAGTTTTGACTCAATTTTTTTGTTTAACAAGTTTCCATTTAGTTCGAAAATGGCCACAAGTACCCCCTCTTCGTCGAGGACACCAACGGATGCCCCTCCATTGTCCCGAGATATCGAGGGGCGTGTGGAAGCTCCCCGGGATCTGGCCCTCGAACAAATCTCTCAGGGGGCCGCCATCGTCGACGACCCTGCTGCCGAGGATCATAACGAGTACGATTCGTCCCATGATGAGTCGGATGAAGAGTCTGGACGTGCAAAAGAGTCTGGCGGTGCTGAAGACGCGACCGATCGTGACGAAGGGACCGGCCGTGAATACGAGACCGGTTTTGAAGAAGAACAGGCGGACGGGCCTCCACCAGCTAAGCGAAAAGGCGGCTCGCGCCTAGGAAACCAAACAAGTTGAGTACCGACACGTTCGTAATCACTCGAGTCGACGATTTGGGTAAACTGCCAGCCCAATAAAAGCTGCACAGGGGTACTCAAACGCTGTAGGCTGCATCCTGCGTGAAACCATGAAGATCACAACCCCCGATATAAGGATGAAGGAAACCGAGCATCTTCGAACTCTCCTCTTGGATAGACTATTTTGCAGGTATTCCGTCCCGGAGGCCGACAAAAATAGGGTCGCAACGAAAGCCCTGAGCATGATGACCAAATCCTTAAATACCTGGCGATACCGTGCCAATAAAATGAAGGATAAAGATTTTGAGACCGTGATAAAGCCGCTATGGCCTACGATAGATGAGGCGGACTGGGCCGAGTTCATTCAAACTCGCTCGGGCGATGAATTCAAGAAGTTGAGTGAGTGGGGGAAGGACATGCGGGGGAAGATCGTGGGTGACCACAGACTCGGCAGCCGTGTTTACCAAGGGAAGAAGCCAAAATGGGACAAGGAGGACGCAAAGTTGATTGCGCCTGGGAAAGAACCCCCTTTCTCGGACATCCAGCCAGGGCGTGGAAAGGATTTTGTGAGGGCCCGCACAAAATTTGACCCAGTGACGGGGGAACCGATCTTCACACACGAGAAAATGAAGGACGTGCATGAAGAACTGGTAACCTCTGAACCCATTTTACTTTATTTGTCCTACATAGATTAATTTCCAAAAAGGTACGTTTCTAAACGGTTCATGTTACTTGCAGAAAAATCTAAGCCAGCAACCTGAGAGCTCCCAGGACTCTGTCGATAGCGATAGGTGGCAAGACCCTATCAACAAGGCTCTCGGGAAGCCGGAGACTCGTGGCCGCGTGATGGGCGTCGGGTATGGGGCTCGATGGGCTGATTATTGTCCCCAACCCGCGAGGTTGCCCACGAGAGGAGGAAAGCCAAGCAAGATAAAGAATTCGATGCGCGAGTGGAGGCAGCGGTGAAACATATATTAGGGCCTATATATGAGCAACTACAACGTCCACCCATGCATCCTTGTACGCAGCCGCCGCCCTATAATCTGGATACCCAGCCGCCGCCCTTCACTGCTGCAAGGAGTAGTAGCCCCTCTGTCTCGGGCATTGGCCCCGGGTCGTCAAATTCAATCGATGGCCTAACGGTAAGCGTCGTCGGCTCAACAAATCGTAACGGTGTCGTCTAGATTTCGTTGTTTTGGACTCTAACATCGACGACGCATCCACCCGTATATATGTTTCACAGGTAGTAACTCCGTGCCATCTCCAGACCCAAGTGCTCGGCTCAATGGTGACGGTCGCGTACGGTCGAGTCCACCCAATAACACCGGAGAACAAGATGCACTGTGTGGATTTACCATCAGACTTGGCGAGGGTGGAGTTGACAAAGGTGGTCGGCAACTTTGAGGACTTGGTTTTGAATGACCCCCCTGAAGAGGGATACGAAAAACTAGGAGCCTGCAAGGGGTTTTTTCTTAGGTGGCCGAAGGACGCGATAAAGTTGATTGAGACCTCCAATCGTCCAACACCATCGCCGAGCCACACCCACAGTCCATCAGCAAGACCATCTCCTTTGGGTCTTTGCGCACCTCTATTGTATGGGGATCTAGAGATGGAGGGCGCGGAGCATGGCATGCCTCGTGACGAAGAGGCACAAGTATTTGTAGATACGCCACCACCCCAGCATGACGAGCAAGCCCAGACGAAGTTGACTCCTAAAACACTCATGGGCGTAGCCAAAGAAGTGATGGCCGATCAAAGGGCCATATCTCTGGAACCGCAGCATACAAGGAAAAAAGGGGCGAAGAAGACACATGCTAGCACTGGTACTTATGATAGACAGGGTGAGGCGAGGTTGAAAAAAATTCTTAACCTACCCAGCATCTTCCCAATCAGGACAGCGAGCAACGGGTCGTCAATGGTGGGCCTATCATGTCCCGGGTCACCCCATGGTACCAAGGGATGAGTTCGACGTCCTCCCGAACGAACTGAAGATTCTGCATGAGAATATTCGACAGCTGGAATTAGGACCTGATGAAAGTAATGTCTCATATTACACAGCGAAGGTGCCAGAGGGTTTCCATTTCGTCGAGCAGTATCCCGCGGACAAGTTCTATCTGGACTTTGCGGAGATCTTCGCCCTGTTCAACCTTTATCGGCTTGAAGCATCCTTCATCAGGCTATGGGCGCTGCACCAAGCCAGAGAGACCAGACGCCTGAAGATTCTCGATGTTGGAATAGCAGATCCGTATCACATGCACGAGAACAACATTCGCTCCGAACAAGGTAGAGAGATTATGAAAGAATACCTCGTGAGTGCGCTGATAGCGCATAAGGGCAAGGAATACCTACTCGTGCCCTACAATCCCATGTAAGTCCTTCTCTACTCTGTGCTTTCGTAAATTTCTCTTTTGCTTGTGCACCTAGCCAACTTCGTGGGTTAATATTGGTTTGTTCACATGTTTACGCAGCGGCCACTGGATCCTCTTAGTGCTAATGCCGAAGGAAAGCAAGGCTTATTACTATGATTCCATGAAAAGGGTGAAGAAAAACTACACCCTACTCAAGAAGTTCTGGATGATGCTCTCTTCGACTTTACACACAAGGGAGAAACTATGGTAAAAAGAAGTGGTGGTCCACGCTTCAAACACGTGACTGATTTCTATTGCAGACAGCAGCCGGAGAATAGTGTGACGTGTGGCTACTACGTCTGCTCCCACATGGACGACTTTATACGGGCGCGGAGCACGTTTTGCAAACCTGACGACTTACGCAAGTGGAGTAATAACCTCGAGCACAAGCCATATGACTGGAAGCTAGAGTTTGCACGCCTCCAGAATGCGTTTGCGAATATCATCAACAAGGATGTCATCTCGGATGCCGGGCTTTTCTACGCCGGCAATGACCCAAGGGAGGAACATGCTGCTCGCTCAGAGCAGCGAGTTCGCCAAATCCTGACCCAAGAAGACGCAATCGCCTACATGCAGCTTGGCCCTAGAGGAGGGAAAAAAGTGTGAAAATAGGCCCTAGAGGAGGGGAAAAACATTGCATATGTATTGTGTTTGAGGTCGTGTATTCCCAAACTGGTCTACTTGATACGCTTGTGGACATATTTACGTCTTGGCACTTGTTATTTTCGTAGTCGGTTTGAGACATCTACATATATATTATGTTTGTGGTTTCAAGTTGCATGGATATATACTGTGATATATGTGTGGTGATTTGAATATTAATTGCTGATTGTACATATAAATATAACCATGAATTATTAATTGCTGATTGTATATATAAATACAATTAATTATGAATAGGGCCTGGTCCAAGTACCAGTGACGTGCGGCTTAGAGTGATCGTCACTGCTGTGGAGCTCATCAGTGACGGGCGTCTCTGGCCGAACGTCACTGCTAATGTTTATAGCAGTGACGGGTGGATATTTGAGCCCGCCACTGATAACCAATCATTAGTGACGAGCGAGCAGCCCGTCACTGGTAACCATTTACCAGTGGCGTATTACCAGTGACGGGCCGGCCCGCTCGTCACTAATGGGCAGTTTTGGCCGTCACTGGTTGGCTTTTCTGCAGTAGTGAATCCCCTTTTTGTATTTTTCTCAATAAAGAAATAATAAAACATTATTATATTCAATTGGATTATTTATTTCAAAAATGACCTGTAGAGGTTGACATGTGGGCCCTACTGGTCAAAGTTGACCAAGGTTGACTGAGTCAATGACAAGTAGGGCCCACTTGTCATATTTTTCCTTTTTCTTTAATCTTTTCTTTTAATTTTCTGCCTGGTGGGACCTACACGTCATAGAGATGGAATAAATAAGTGTATTCATTACACTATTAGCCATTATTGGGGTCATTAGTGTGTCGAATTAAGCTTTAATGACCATCATTAGTGATTAATTATAGTACTTAATTGGTCAGGACAGTAATTATACCCATTAATCAACATTTTAATTACTTAGCAGTTAATTATGTCTGAATAATTAATTCAACTAACAACTCAATTAAACTGTCTTAACGACAGATTTAATGGCCATTAAGGCCTAACCGACCCGGTCGGGACGGCCGTTGGGCTCGGCCGACCAAGGGCTTGCTCGGCGCGGTGCTACCGGCGGCGAGGCCCCCGGGTGAAGCAGCGGCTGGGAGGGGCGGGAAGCGAGGCGAGGAGCGGCGGCTTACTGGAGGCGGCGGGCTCCGGCGAGGCGGGGAGCGGCGGTTGGCTCGGGCTCAGCGGCTCTGGACCGGGGCAGCGGGAAGGCGGGGTGGAGCTCGAGGAAGGGAGGCTAGGGTGGGAACGGCGCGGGCAGCCGAGGCGAGAGGAGCGGCGGCGCGGAGGTGGACCGGCGGAGGACGACGCGGCGACGAGGCTCGGCGGCGAGGAACCGAGCGGCGAAGGCGGGCGGGAAGCTCGGGAGCGGAGCGACAAGCTCGGTGGCGGAGGTGGCACCGGGGCAGCGGCGGTGAGATGGGGGTGAGGCCAAGGCGGGGACGAGACGGTGGTGGGGCGGCCGGAACGGCGGGGCAGGGTGGAGCCGGAAGGGCTCAGCGGCGGAGCGGCAGGGAGCTCGGCCGGGTGGTGAGCAAGGCAGATGTCACGGACCCAAAATCTGCATATGATTAAGGAAACGCGAAGTCGCCAAGGACCGAAGGACTCGCTAGCCCGGTGGCACGGTACCTGCGCCGTACGCACCAAGGTGAAGCGATCCGACACCCGCCACGTGCGAGCCGGTCGGAAGCGACCAATCTTTCCCAAACCACATGTAGATTCCAGATGCCAGTGAAGAAGTAAGATCACGTGATAAACCTGCGCTCCGCGACAGTCGTAGGAGGACTAGAGCCCGGGATACACCTCCCCTCAACCTAACCTAGCCCCGAGGTGCGACTCTGGGAGAATCCAGCTCTGCTCTGCCGTCAGCGCGAGGCGTGACGGTCGTAGGAGGCTTAGCGAGTACGGGACGAGTCCCCTGGATTGACTTCACCAAAGCTACATCGGACTAGTGGTTCGCTCACCTCTGCCATCACGAAACGCAACCCTAACACGCAACAATGCCTCTGCACAGTTATCCACATACTTCATCACATACACGCATAGTACATGGATAACCGCAAGTAACCACTCGGATATCATAGCACAAACTCTACATTACGATATTAAGCTACTAGTCCACATCGGACTTTAAGTTTACATCAAACGGCCATAGCCGGAATATATCCGAGTACGGAGAAGTTAAACGACAGCGGAATAACAGTAATGAGACCCACAGCGGTGCGATGACCGCTGACCAAAATCCACAGAAACCCCTGGGCCGATAGCCAACCAAGGAATAGAAACCATGCACTAGACATCATCGAAGAACTCTTCGACCTCTGGCTCACCTGCAATGATCTAGGAGAGTCCTAGGTGAGTACAAAGTACTCGCAAGTCTTATTCGTGCTTGATTAGATGTCCTAAGCATACTAGTATAACATAATCAAACATGATGCACATACGATTAACAAAATCTAGGCAATACCAGTACTCCACCAACGTCACAAGGAATAACATGAGATCACCAACAACTCAGATTTTCACATATCTCAAAATAGGGGGCGTGATGGTAACCACTAGTCACATGTGCTAAAAATACAAACTCAGTGGCTCACTTGCCACCTCCCAGTTACGTGGGACAACATTCACATCAGCTCCCAGTTACGTGGGGCAATATTCTTTCACATCGGCTCCCAGTTACGTGGGGCCATATTCTTTCACATAAGCTCCCAGTTACGTGGGGCAATAATCTCATCTCAATATCTCCACATTGACAGGGTACCATCACCACCACACCTCAATTTAATCTCTCGGACCGTTACCGGCAGACGATCACCCTGAGTGTAGCGAGTGCCTTATCCCTTGTAGGTAGCCAGCCTCCCAAGGGTCTTAGTCTTACCTCGACTACACCCCAGCATCGCTGTCGCTAACGTCCACGCGTGACAAGGGGAGTAATCACGATGGAGTCACCTCAGGGTTGGTATCGCGACAACTTCTTCCCCCGGTCGCAACATGCCACTCCAATGATACCAACTTTATCCATCTGACACTTTCCCTTCGACTCTCACATCTCACTTCAATATGTTCAAGTAATTAGTTCATCGGTTTAAACGCAACCATGACCAGACCTTATTCGCCGCATACCCTAGTCATGCTAGTTTAACCGATTTCGACCACAAGTTCTAAGTAACAATCCACACATCACATATAGATAAGTAAAAACAAGTACTGAACAAATGAAAGATGCAACAAGCTCTGCTTGCCTTCGTAGAACTGTTCTTGATCCTGCGCGGGGTCATGAGCCTGGGGGTCTCCTTCTTCGAGTTCTAGTGCAAGATAATCAAATATCGAAAATAAGCGATCAATGAACACAACCAGCATGTATGCATGAGGGTTAATGCAGATAATGGGTTTATAACCTATGTGCTGATGTTAAGAATCTAAGTTATTGAAAATGTCTCCTATCGAACTTATGAGTGTTAAGGGGTTGGTGCAACCTACATGCAGGTTCAAGGTCGCTACATTGGGAATTAGGGTTTTAAAGCGATTACTCATGTGGGGGTGGCGTGGACATGCATATACATAACTTAGAAATGCTTTGAACCATTTAGCCAACGCATTTGGAACCGCTTGATTCGAGGCTACGAGCATTAGTTATGCTTTGTCGAGTTAGGGTTTAATGGGGTACGATGGTAAAAGGCTAATCAACCCGAAACTTATGGTGCATGTATCCGTACTGGAATTTTAGTGGTTCCATGTTGCAAGATATCTCACAAGGATTCCAGAAACATAAGAATCGTCGAAATCGGAGCTAGGGTCGCAATTCTAGGGTTTATTGACCCTCGACAACCCCTAACCTTCTACCCTAGATATCAGGACGTGCATATGTTCAAATTCAAGTTTTGATTCAGCCATCTTGTAGAGAATTTCCTAAGCTTTTCAAATATATAAATTTTATCCAATTTGGCCGAGTGGTTTAAAAGTTATGCCCCTTTGAAAATCTATTCAAAATCTGCCCTAAAAATCCTAACCCTAATTGCTACGACTACCCAACCGCTACCCAGCTCCGCTCTGCAATTCTTTCGTGCACCCGAGAACCAACCCGAGGAAACCCACCCATAATCCACGTCAGCACCAGCGGGGTCTGCATGTCATACGGTTAGGCATTCGGGAGCCAATCAAATAGCGCCACGCGGCCTTTCCCTCTCTCTCTCTCTCGCACTCTCTCTTCTCTCTCTCTCTCTGGACCGGCCGGAGGTGAGGTCCAGGCGGCGGAGGCTCGCCGGAGGACTCGTCGGAGCCGGCTCCAGTGCTCGATTAGCCTCGGGAAAAATGGTCCGAGGACCGGGAGCTTACCCTGGCGACGTTTCGGTGATGCAGGAGGGAGGAGGAGGTCGGAGGAGCTCTGGCGACGACGACCGGCGGCGAGGTCCCTCGGTGACCGGTGGAGAGGGGCGTCGGAGCTCGGGCCTGCGAAGAAAAGGAGCGGAGGGAGTTAAGGGAGAAGAAAGGAGACTCGGGGGAAAGAAAATGGAAAGAGAGGAGGTCCGGAGCAAACGGGGGAACTCGTCGGAGCAGACGCCGGAGGCGGAGAAGAACCACGGCGGCTGGGAGCTCCGGTGGCCAATCTGAGAAAATGGGAGCGAGAAAAGGTGAGGAGGGAAGTGAGGGAACTCGGGAGTGAGCATTGAAGGGGAATGGCTCACCGAGGCGCTCGGAATTTCTCGTCGGAGACCGACCGGAGACGGAGACGACGGCGGCGCAGAAGCTCTAGGGCACGGGGAATTTAGGGTTTCCAGACCGGAAGAGAAAGGGAGGAGCGAGGAGGCTGTCGGGGCGGCCTATTTATGGGGCGGCGGCGCTCGGACAGGGGCGCTCGGGAGCGGGGCACCGCCCACGCCGGCGTACCCGCGGCCGGGACGTGGCGGGGAGGACCTGACAAGCGGGGCCCGGGGCGCTGCGGTGGAGGGAAGGGGAGGATGACAGGCGGGGCCCGCCTGGCAGCGAGAGCAGGGGGGCGCGGGTGCGGGGAGGAGATGGGCCGGCCGACTGGGCCGGCCGAGTAGGCCTGCGGCCCAAGTAGTTTAGGGTTTTTCCTTTTTCTTTTCTATTTCTTTATTCCAGCTTCACTCCCCATGTTATTTTATGTTCCATTTCTTCTCCAAATTATCTGAAATTTTTACAGGGGCTCTAATATATTAATCTTGAGCTGCTGTAGAAGTTTGGGTCAATTTGGAGTTGATTTGAAAGGGGATCTAGTTCAAACCTAGAGTTTAACCTAATTCGGCAATTTGAACTAGAGGTAGGTCCTAGGGTTTCCCAAAAATTCTGAGATTTGGCATGGAGCTAATATTCCCTATTTCATGCTCATTCTCAAGGTTTGACAAGTTTTCATACTCATTTACTTATCGTTTCCTCAAACCCTAGTTTCCTCGGCATGTTAGGGTTTGTCCTCGGAAAACCTAATTGAGAGATATTGCATGTGAGTTCCTGGGAGCAATCCTTAGGGAGAAAAGAGGGGATGGTTGGGAGGAGGATTCTTCGACGGAGTCCACTGGCCCCCACCCCTTGCTAGGGTTTTTATCGAAGTTCGACACATCAAATAAATTGATTGGTGTTAATTTCCACAAATTGAGTTTTCAAGGATGAGATATGCACGTATTCTATACTGTCAATACGTTGATTGGTGTTTGCAACAATTACCCACCGAGGATGAAATATTAACATATTCTATAAAATTAAATTGATATACAACTAAGTTTAAACAAGGTGTGGTGTTGATGATGCCATGTATGCATGAATGTCGATCAAAACCTAACCGTTCAAATGGGGTGTTACAGCAGAAGGGAGGCGCAGGCGGGGGAGGAGAGAAAGAAAGGGGGCGCCGGGTAGGGGGGAAGATAAGGGAGGCGGCGGGGCAAGCATGAGGTGGCCGGGGGGGAGCTTGGCCGGGTGCCACGGCGGCGAGGCGCACCGGCCCCGAAGCAGGTGCTGGCGGCAGGGTGGCTTAAGGAGGAAGGAAAGAGGGAGGCGGGCCAGGTGGGCCGGTGGGGAAGGAAGAAAATGGGCTGGAGAGGCCCATTCCGAGAGAGAGAGTTTAGGGGTTTAGGTTTTATTATTTTTCTTTTTGATTTTCTGTTTGATTTTTGCTCAAATTCAAACCAAATCAAAATCCTCCCTTAAAATTTCAAACTCTGCTTCTAACCAAAGTCCCAATTCAAATTTCAATTTAAATGTTGATTTCCCTTTCAACACAACCTTTTGGACTTTTAATTATCTCAAACATATTGTTTTAGAGCTCGGTCAATAAGTTGAATTCGTGAGATATTCCTCGAGACCTTTTATTTCAAGACTTTGCAAAACCAATTGAGTTTCGAGGTTTTACCCATTTAAGTGGTTTAGGGTTTGCTTAAAAGCTTTCAACGATATTTCAAAAGTTCAAAATCTTACTCAATTTCAAGCTTCAGTACAAATGCATGTCATGAAATGATGCACACAAATAGCAGCTTAAGAACAGGGACGTTACATTGGTCGTACTTGTATCAAAATAGAACAGGGTTATATATCTTGATTCCTCGCGAGATCCTTCACACGACTTTGGGCCGATTCGCGACGTACTTGACCAGGCGTTCATCGATTACAAAGCTCGTGGAGGGAGAAGTGGCAAAGGATCCAAGTTGCGACATAAATTTGACTTTCTGGTACATATATATCAATTACTATGTTAATATAGCATATTGACATGCTTCATAATAGATTCTTCTTAGCTAACGTATATTTGTTTGTTGTTTTAGTGCAAACAACAACCCAAGGCGACAAACCTATGTGGATTCTATGTTTGCTACCACATGGAGGCTATTGCGGATTTCGTTAAGCGAAAACTAGATAAGGAGGTATACCCAAATGCAAGCATTATTTTGAGTTTGTTTACATTTTGTAATTTTGTAATCCTTATTGATTTTATGACAACAACAGGCGTGGAAGATTGAAAATACCACAATTGATGAAGCTCAACTCAAGCGCATTCGAGGGATTTTTGCCTTCTTCATTAATACACAAATCATCAATCCCGATGGCGAGTTCTATGGTGGCGGCTTAGCAGAGTAGCATTGTCTTTCATCTATGTACTTAGCACTCTCTTGTAAGTTTCCTTTTAAACATTGAAGTATGCGATTGTTGGCAGCGAGCTCTCAATTCTGAATGGTGTGACTCATTTCTAGCTAGCAATTGTGAATATATCTAGCTCGCAATTGTGAATGTATATATCATGTCCAAGTATGTGATTGTTTCAGTGTATCACTGTCTGTGAATGTATCTATCTGTATCTGTGTTAAATATGTGAATATTCTGTGCAATATATATCTGCTGTTTCAGAGGGTATGGCTAGCAATTCATGAGACTAGCCACAAAACAGGCAGTGTTATGCCCTCTGTACACACCCATCCCAGACGGGTCAACAGTTAAACCCGTTGATCAGCTGTAAATATAGTGGAATAATTCGCCCACAAACAGCGGATGTCGTTTTCTCCTCAGGGACTAGGCAACAGCAAGCGTGCTATAGCTAAAGCTAGGTCGCACAAACAGGATAAAGGCTGGTAATTAAACCTAGACTAAGCAATTAACCGATCCACACCAACAGCAAGGTCACAAAGATTGCACTCACAAGCAAACGCTACTGAGACTGGGAAGAAGCAATTGTTTTGGAAAGGGACAGATCAAGCACGAAATAGAAAATGACATAACTGAATCATGATCACAAACACACAAGCAAGTTACCAAGATTGGGAAAGAAGTAGGATTCAGCAAGGAAAGCAAGGTTTCAAGACTGGGAGAGAGCGTTCACAGATTACAGCAAAAGAAGCAAGGAGAAAGACTGGGAGAGAGTGTTCACATATTACAACAAAAGAAGCAAGGAAACAAGACTGGGAAAGATGATTACAGATTGCAGCAAAGGTTGGAGAAGAGGTTGATGAAGCTCAGCAGCAATCCAGTAGGAGAAGCAAGGTGTTGAAGACTGAGAAGAGTTCTTCTCCGGCCAGGCCAGGGCCCTTTCCTTGGGTCCAAGGCCCCTCCTTTCTTGGATCTAGAGTCCTCCTTTTATAACTTGGGTGCTTTGCACTGTACTCCTTCAAGTTCTTTTCTCTCACTTCTGGTTGCCTATGCACCTGAGTTGCCTGCCTGTGTTACCCACCTGTGACACAGGTGGTATGGAAAGTTGTGATCTTGGCGATCTGAAGCACGCCTGTGTCAACTGGCTGTGACACAGGTGATTGAAACAGTTGGTGGAGTGGCGCCTGTGTCAGCTGGCTGTGACACAGGTGATTAGGGCAGTTGTGAACTTGCAATCTGAGGCATGGCTGTGTCAGCTGGCTGTGACACAGGTGAATGAAGCAGCTGCAGACTTGCTTTGCCTGGGTCAGCCGGCTGTGGCACAGCTGGTAGACACAGCTGCTGTTTTGAATTGTTAAGAACCTACTGTTGGCTATCCTTTGTCGAATAATTGTGCGCCTAGTCGCGCATATCTGCAAAATTGTCGTGCAGCCTGTAAAAGTATTCATGTGAAGATATTCTGCTATTTAGCGACAAGTTTGGATCAAAAGAAATCAAGATCGATGATGATAAACAATTAAAATAGCTCAGGAAAATGATACAAATATAGTGTTTATCACACCCCCACACTTAGATTTTTGCTTGTCCTCAAGCAAAAGGAAATCTTGCAACTCTGATTTCTTCTGCAATATACCGACATAACTGAATGTTGCTGATCCTCAACAAGAATCTTCTGAATGTCAAAATTGCACTAATATAAAATGTACGAAAGATTTCAAATATTCTAAGTTATCAGATGTGGTTTATGTAAATAGTCGAATAATGAGCTTTGGTTCAGGTTTATTGAATTGTAAAAAGAAAGAGCAAAACACTGTGGTATCTGTACCACTTATTAGACAATGTGACCAAGTCACTTATTGCAACTGATTTAAAGCCAATGTGGCTGAGCCACTTATTGAGAGCTGTGACAAAAGTCACTTATTCAGGAGATTGAAAAACAACTGTGGCAATGCCACTTATTGAAATAACCAGAAAATGTGGTCAAGCCACTTATTAACTGCTAGAACCTATAACCAAAACCATTTTTTATTTCAGCTACCACCGATCCCAGGATCATGGTACCCTACTTAATGGGTTCAGTTAAATAGCTCAATATTGGACTAACTACACAGATCAACATCTGATTAAGTAGAATAAAAGAAATCTGAAGTAAACCTTAGATTATTGCAATTTGACATCCAGCCTCAACTATTTCAGACAAGCAGTACTCACTTATATGTTTATATTACAGAGCATCAAGAATAACAAAATTTACTTGCACAAGATTTAAGCACGTCATTTTGAACAAGTTGAATTCAAAGAGTTTAAACGGGACAAAGCAACACAACTCACTTGGCCAGAATTCAACCATCAGAAATGAAACAACAGTGAAATGTTCCAAATAAAGAAAAGATGTAAACGTTAGGAAGCAGTGACTGGAATCAATTCACCTGGCTTTGTGAGGTGCCGTCCTCAAGCACCTGTGTCACAGTCGCTAGCTTAGCTGTGTCACTTGAAAGGTACATCAGTTGTGACACAGGTAGGCACTTGGCGGTGATAGCTTAGGTCTTGAGGATGTGGTGCTTAGGTTGCTGCGTGGGCAGCTGCATCACAGGGGGTTGGCACAGCTGAAGGGTCTCTAACTTCCTTGTCCTTGCTATCTTGCCTTTATCATTTTATTCCTACAGAAACAAAGAAAAGAAAGCAAACATAAAACACACCTAAACAAAACAAAAGGAGAAATTAATTTATTTTCCAGGTTGTCTCCTGGGAGCGCTTGTTTAAGGTCATTAGCTTGACCATTCCAGCTCCTCTCAGTTTTAGGGAACTGCAGAGGTGTCCTCCACCTCATCACCATGTCATGAATCCACCGGGGTCCCAAGGAATGTCATCTCGAACTTGGTCAGCATGCAGTGGTTGGTGCACGAGCATAAACCTGAAAGTATACTCAAGCAAACAATAACTACAAGTGATAGGGTCGATGCCCTCTAAGTCATCAATCGAATATCCAATTATATGAGCATAGCAATAAAGCACATGGTGAGGATGGTATGAATCAGTGAGCTCAATTCTTGCATGAGGATAATAAGTGTCATCATCATAAATATGAGCAATGCCGCTAATAGGGTATATAATATCGTGTCTAAGCAAATTATACTTCAAATCTACCTTAAGTGATGGTATCATGCAATGCAAGGCAGTGGCAAAGAAATCATCAGTGAACATGTCATCAAGAGGGTTAGATAAACCTGTAACAGCACACTCTTGTATGACAATAGGCAACTCTTCTTTATCTTCATCTTCAGCTGCAATGTCTTCCTCTTTATCTTCAGAAATAATAGGTACTGGATCTTCAACATGGTCACTTAGGCATTCTAGCTCTGGTTCTACTTCTTCTAGAATCTGAGATCTCTCTACTTTTGCACACTTGTTGGCTTGCTCAGCTGGATGTGAAGGTGTTGGAACCTCACATGTATCGAGAGAAATCCCAGAAGCACTCAGCTCAAGCTGTGATGTAATAGTACCACTAGCACTGAGGTTCTCCTCAATCTTCCTCACTTCTTCCGTTAGATCTTCTCCACTCTTAATCTTCTTCATTTCTTCTATTATCACCTTTCTAAGAGGATCATCTTCTTTGCACCACGTGAACTCAATGCACAATAGAGTGAGTTTCTCTATATCATCAAAATCTGCTATGGGCACTTGCACTGAGGACTCATCAAGGGGTAAATAATTTTTGCTCTCCTCTTCATAGCTAAATCCCTGCATTTGACAACTAGAGGAAAATGATGAGATCTCAGGGCTGTTGTTCCTATATGTTATATCTGGGTTTTCAGGCCATCCCGATGAGTAATTGTTGTGGCATGAGCTATGCTGTTGAGTAAGGCTCATACCAAAACAATCTGGAGTGTAAGAATACCCACGCTGACACTGAGCGGGTGTATGTCCCTGAATTCCGCAAATATGGCATGTAGGAGCAACATAAGGATGGCCTCTAGAATAAGGATCATAGCAGCTAGGCCCATCCTCTAAAACAATCCCATTATCAAATGCATATTGATGTAGCTGGTGAGACAGTTTCCTTATCTGTTCTTGAAGATTCTCCATACTATTGCTCACATATCCAAGATGATCTGAATAGTATGCCATATCCAAGATGATAGTCTAGCCTGCAAAATGGAAAAAGAAACAAAGAGAAAATACCTAGAACAGGGGCTAAGAGTAAGGGATATATCACATATATATATTGCACAGAAAGGAAACAAACAAAGACCTAGTCTATAGTCTAACACAATCGCTCGATGCTAGTCCCCGGCAACGGCGCCAATTTGATCAGTTGTAAATATAGTGGAATAATTCGCCCACAAACAGCGGATGTCGTTTTTCTCCTCAGGGACTAGGCAACAACAAGCGTGCTATAGCTAAAGCTAGGTTGCACAAACAGGATAAAGGCTGGTAATTAAACCTAGACTAAGCAATTAACCGATCCACACCAACAGCAAGGTCACAAAGATTGCACTCACAAGCAAACGCTACTGAGACTGGGAAGAAGCAATTGTTTTGGAAAGGGACAGATCAAGCACGAAATAGAAAATGACATAACTGAATCATGATCACAAACACACAAGCAAGTTACCAAGATTGGGAAAGAAGTAGGATTCAGCAAGGAAAGCAAGGTTTCAAGACTAGGAGAGAGCGTTCACAGATAACAGCAAAAGAAGCAAGGAGAAAGACTGGGAGAGAGTGTTCACATATTACAGCAAAAGAAGCAAGGAAACAAGACTGGGAAAGATGATTACAGATCGCAGCAAAGGTTGGAGAAGAGGTTGATGAAGCTCAGCAGCAATCCAGTAGGAGAAGCAAGGTGTTGAAGACTGAGAAGAGTTCTTCTCCGGCCAGGCCAGGGCCCTTTCCTTGGGTCCAAGGCCCCCCCTTTCTTGGATCTAGAGTCCTCCTTTTATAACTTGGGTGCTTTGCACTGTACTCCTTCAAGTTCTTTTCTCTCACTTCTGGTTGCCTATGCACCTGAGTTGCCTGCCTGTGTTACCCACCTGTGACACAGGTGGTATGGAAAGTTGTGATCTTGGCGATCTGAAGCACGCCTGTGTCAACTGGCTGTGACACAGGTGATTGAAACAGTTGGTGGAGTGGCGCCTGTGTCAGCTGGCTGTGACACAGGTGATTAGGGCAGTTGTGAACTTGCAATCTGAGGCATGGCTGTGTCAGCTGGCTGTGACACAGGTGAATGAAGCAGCTGCAGACTTGCTTTGCCTGGGTCAGCCGGCTGTGGCACAACTGGTAGACACAGCTGCTGCTTTGAATTGTTAAGAGCCTCCTGTTGGCTGTCCTTTGTCGAAGAATTGTGCGCCTAGTCGCGCATATCTGCAAAATTGTCGTGCAGCCTGTAAAAGTATTCATGTGAAGATATTCTGCTATTTAGCGACAAGTTTGGATCAAAAGAAATCAAGATCGATGATGATAAACAATTAAAATAGCTCAGGAAAATGATACAAATATAGTGTTTATCACCCGTCTGTGATAGCAGTCATCCAAGACGGGTCAGCGATATTACCCGTCTAGGATGAATGGTTATCGCAGACAGGTGGTTGAGTCGACCCGTCTGGGATGAATGGTTATCACAGACGGGTGGTTGAGTTGACCCGTCTGGGATGAATGGGACGAATGGTTATTGCAGACGGGTGGTTGAGTCGACCCGTCTGGGATGAATTGTTATCGCAGACGGGTGGTTGAGTCGACCCGTCTAGGATGAATAGTTATCATAGACGGGTAGCCCACCCGTCTGCGATGACCTGTGTCATCACAGACCACCAATTTCAGACGGAGCGGTCAACCGTCTGGGATGCTTTGTTTCAACCCGTCTCGGATGAGCCGTTCTGTAGTAGTGTTGATTGAACATCTTTAGCATGAGTAGCTCTGAATTTCTTAGGGAGAATTCCGTGCTATTTGTTATTGTGCTGCTTTCTTGGCCCATAACATCTTTGGTCGGGAAAATTTGGGCGCTTTGACTCCTGCGGATATGATACTATCCATTCCACCTTGCATCCCGATGCTGACATGAAAGCTTAATTTGGGTGCTTTGCTTGTTGCTCACCTCCGCTACCACGCACACACCGAGCTTGGTAAGATAAGGTGCCGTAGAGTGATTACTTTTATTGTTTACATTTGATATTGATTTGATAGATGACAAACCTGTGCCTGACATTCCTTTCAATAATAGGCAAGTTCTTACCAATATGAGATTCCTTGTGTCTAACACTGCTGATGAGACTGAATATTTATATAATGTTGAGATTAATGCAGCTAAAGTTAAGGACATTGTTAGCATCCTTTTCAAGAGCTTTTCAGTGTGCAGGACTGCGTGAATATCCAAGCCGCCAACATTGCTGCAGGACGGGTGCAGGGGGAGAAGAAGAACATCAACTGGGAGGAAGCCATGGGGATCATGGGGTGATGCACAAGGATGGGTACCACCACCGCCACCTCAACCACATGTCAGCTCCGGCCCCAATGATCCAGTGCCTTGGAGTGATTTCAACCAATTGTTGCAAAGGGTAGGCTCCACGGAGACTACCATAGCACATACGACAACGAACATCGGAGAGCTCACCGACTGTCTCACCGAGTTCATGAGCTCATGGACCATACATGGATATCACACGGTACTAGCTTACCCTCCTTATGGCGGATCATCATCTTCACAAGTTCCTTCGGTGCCAAGCACCGCACAAGACCCTCTCTTGGGAAGCCAGTACACCTAGTATTCCCAAGAGCAATATCAGCAAGTCACTGCCTCAAGACGATTAGATGGCAAGCTTAAGGAAAAGGCTTGCTTGGGGGAGGTCACACCTGAATTATCTTGTATGACATATTTTATTTTCTTCTTTCTTATTTTTCTTTTTTTAATTATTGCCCTACATCAACAAAAGAAAAACCCAAAACTATTTCACCTTTCTGTCTAGTTTGCTAGGCATTTGAAAATTTTAAAACTACCCCAAAAAACATTTGTGCTTTCGTTTAGCTTTCGGAGCCCATTTCTTTGGTGTCTCCTCGCTGGCTTTTAGTTGATGAATCTTGAGCTAGATTGGCTTGAAAAATCCATGGTCCAGAGAGTGAAAAAGGATGCAGTTTTGATAAAGAGACCTTAGCTACGAGAGGAGGTATAACATTCTCATCTTCACCCTACTTGTTGGTTTATTCAAAATTATGTTATAGTTTGGATGATTGCATTCTAGCCACACTTCCGGCTTTTGCCTTAGGCATTTAATTCCATATGCTCTTTTGGAAATTTTGAGTTATCCTTCGTTCGTTAAAGCTAAATATATAAGGACATCTTGAGCTCCATAGTAAAAATAGTTGGCATTTTATATAGTTGGTTGTGACCCCATATTGTCTAGTCCGAAGATCAAATTACAATCTTGAGCGGAGCAGATGTTTAATTTGGAAACATGCTCGGTATTTTCCATGGTTTTACCCTTGTTGCACAATATTGTTAAAACCAAAATTTGACGATTATGAGTTCCACTCTCAAGGAGAGAGAAACTGACATCTCGTTTATGAGAGGATGAACCAAGAGTGCTACTCTCCAAGGAGAAAGAAACTTGCATCTTGGTTCTGAGTGTAAAGACGGGCGTAGTGCCCATGCTATCCTGTGCAAGATAATGGCTCAAAACCGTGAAGTGTTTAACCTCAGACTACAAAAGTTAAAGACTAAGAGTAACTTACCAATGTGGGGACTTCCTTACATGTGCCGACCATTGGTGCCGAGAAATTAATCTGAAAGTTAGTCTATCCCTTTGTTTCATTTTCCACTTCGGTACTACTAAAATGGACAATACCAAGCAATTATTCCCTTATTTGTCCTTTACTTTGATCAAGGTAGGGAGATTTGTCGGTGAAAACTCTTAACTAGTAGTATTAGCAATTTGCTATGTCATATTCCAATTATGAATCTTTCGCAAGAAGCACCTCTATTTTCTTAAGTTTCTCAATTTTCTCTCTAAGAGAAAGGTGCTTTTCGTAAGACGTGCTACAAGATCGAATTATATTATTGAGATCTTAAGTATCTGTAAGGAAAGATCGAATAATATTATTGAGAGCTTAAGTGTCTAGGTAATGTAGCTACGGTCCAGCCATTCAAATTCTAGCATGATCTTGTATAAGTTTACAGGTGGGATAAATACGAAATGCTAAATCTCCTCACTGGTATGATTTGTTACTCATTTCAGTATTCTTTTTCATTCATGCTGAAATGTTGGATTGCTTGAGGGCAAGCAATTGTTTAAGCTTAGGGGGAGTTGATGCATCCGAAATGCATCACTATTCCTCTAGATTTTAGCATTGTTCACATTAGAATTAACCTAATAATTATGACTTTATTGATTTGCTATTATTGGTGACTCTTGGTTGTTCGACCTTTTCCACAGGAAAAATGCAAATTCTGAAGTTCCAGGACGTACAATTGCGTAGAAGAGGGGATTTGTTGTGTCGCGGGGATTTCGCGGCAATATACATTTCTAGTAGGATTTTTGGGGAGCGCGTGTGGAAGATCCAAGTGGGTTCACGCAAGAAGTTTTTACCCAGGTTCAGTCCCTCCAATGGCGGAGGTAACACCCTACTCCTGCTGATTGTATTATAAGCCTTGCGTGAGAAAGATTACAGAAGCTTGAAGATGATGCCTAGCATTTTGTCTATGGAAAAAACGAAGAAGAGATTTCCCCTCTGCATGGGGCTCTCGCCTTATATAGGCTGTACATGTGCCGACTCGGCCAGTCGACCGAGCTACAGTAACTGCACGACTTAATTGATACATTTATTCTGCGTAACCAACCGAGTAACGCCAGTCTTCATGCCAGTGAAACGTATGCCTTGATGAGGTTGTAACGCCTTCCTTGATGGCACTCGGACGTTGCGTCCGTGTGGGCTTTACTTGGGCCTTCAACCGAGTGGGCCTCCATGGAACTCCCCGAGCCTGTTGGGCCGACTCGCTGTGCTGGGCCTACCCGGATGGGTTCCCCCCGTCAGTAGCCCCCGAGTGCTTCGAGGTCTCGACTCGGATGCCGACTGGTGAGCAAGCTGCGTATGCCCAAATCGCTGATGGAGAGACCTTGATGGACTCCCGTAATACCTGAAAAAAAGTTTAAGTTTGGGCTAAGTGCTAGGAGTTCGGTGATACCCGCGCTTTCCAGTTGGTGAAGTCGGCTTGTGGCTTTCCAGGAGGCGTATCATGAATTTCGACTGAATCCGAAATAGCGCTTGGCATGTCCAAGTGGACCGTTGCCATCTTGTGCCTGCAGGGGGATGCCTTCAATCTTCAGTTTCGAAACCGAGTCCTCAAACTCCGGCATTGAGTCCCGAATCAGTGAACCGTTCTGCGCCGCTGTGGCGTCCGGGTCTGAATCAGGGACTTTCCTGCGCCGCTGTGGATGCCGGGTTCATCCTTAGCTTGGGTGTTGCTGAGTGACCTGCAAACCCTGTTGGGTCGGCCATCGACACCCTTTTGCAGAACTAGTCTGCTTCCGAGTGTGGCGGCCGATGCGCCTCGGAATTGTTTGGTGGAGTCGGTACAACTTATGATGTGTCCCAGTGAGCCAAGCCGACTTCAAGTTGACTCGGCGTCCGAGCATGATTCGACTCGATCGGGCCGAACCCGGTCGAAGCCAGCTTGTGTCACACGGTACCGTCTTGACTGTACACGATGTCGCTTCAGCATTTAATGCGCGCAGTTGGTTGGACAGAGCACCTGCAGTGCCGCAGCGCAATGATTTCGCTTCGAGTCCCGCGCGAAGCGTGCCCGAGACATCCGCTGCCACTGCTGTGACTTCGCGTGACGTCCGAAGCGACGGTTCATCATGATTACACCTCGAATCACGTGGGCGGCGCGCAGAGTGGTTGCTGACATAACGCTCGTCGGTCAAGGCGCCTGGGATGCCGAGTCATGGCGAAAAAGGCACCCGAATCTCACGGGTTCGCGCGCACAGGACGACGGTTGCCGCGGCAGTTTGCCGCCACGTAGGACGCACGACTGCTGACGGTTTGCCTCCCTCGGCTATAAAAGCGGGCGTGGGGCAACCGCGATTTTTATCTGCCTTCGTCTTCCTTGCGCCCAAGCCTTCTGCCTCCAGAGCTCCTCCACCGCGCACTGCTTGCCTTCCTCCCGAGAAAAGCACCCGCTTCGCCGCCGTTCTTCAATCCTCCAACCATGTCGCGCACCGGAAAAAGCAAGAAGACCGACGCTTCCTCCTCCGCCGTCGCCACCCATTCCGATGGATGGAAAAAGGGCGATTGGGTCCCGTCGGTTGTCACTGACCGGATCCTCTCGGGCTTCGCCAGTGAGGGACTGCTGCCGCCCCGCTCCATCGGCAACTGGAGGGCCCCGTACCAGGAGGAGAAGCCTGCTCCGCACGCGCATGAACGGGTGATGATCATCCTGTTCATCGAGCGGGGCCTCTCGCTACCCCCGCACGACTTTGTGCGCGGCCTTCTCTTCTTCTACGGCCTTCAGCTTTATCACCTGAGCCTCGGCCTCACTGGGGGTTGTGGAAAAAGATCTTCCTGGTGAAGGCGCAGCCCATCAAAGCCGGCGGCCGACTATCCGTCTGCGGGGGAGCCGGCATCCAAGTCAAGGCCTGCGCTCACTACTTCAAGCTGCAACTCCCGGACACCGTGCGGAAGTGGCAGGACGGGTGGTTCTACTGCCCGGATGAGCGCACGCCGACTGGCCATGAAGGGCTCCCCCCGTACACCGAAGGTCCCCCCGAGTGGCGGAAGCGTTGGAGCGCCAAGCCCTCAAGCGCAGAGATGCCCGAGATCGACCGACTCCTGAGGAGGATTCAGAGACTCCAGGAGAAAGGGCTCACGGGCACCGACCTCATCGCCACCTGGCTGAGTCGGCGGATCCAACCGCTTCAAGCCCGGGCGCACCCGATGTGGCAGTACTCGGGCGCGTCCGACTCGACCAGGGTGTCGGTCGATGGGCTTCCGGATGATCTTTTCATGGATCTCCTGAAGAACTTGACCAAGGAGCGAACCGGGCTCACCAGGGCTCCGCACGTGACTCCCTTTTCTACCGCCAACCCCCCGCCGACTGTAAGTGTCTTGCATTCCGAGTCGGATTCTTGTATGTTGTTGTCTATTCGTTCCTCCTAACTCTGAGTCTTTTAATGTTGTAGACTTTCCTTAACTTGAACTCCATGCCACCACTCCCCGAGTAAAGTTCAGCTCCGGAGGCGTTGGACGACGTGGAGGTCGACGAGGAAGCCCCCGAGGGAGGCATCCAGGTCAACTTGGACACCGAGTCAGAAGGGGTCCCCCTGACCACCAAACGGAGGCATGAAGACGACGCCTCCGGGTCTAAGACCCCGCAAGTGGAGGCGGAGCCGGCTCAGGCGGAGTCAGCCGCCAAGCGGGCACGAGCCGTACCCGCCGGTCCCACGGCTCAAGCTCCGGCTCCTGCTGCCAAGCTGACTACGCCTCGGCAGGCACCCGCCAGTTCCTCCGGGGGTCCGTCTGCCCCAGGGAAACCGAAGAAAACAATCCCCACAACCACCAGGAATGAATCTTTTTGCCTTGCCTCATACTCCGGTCGAAGATAAAGATGCTGAAGCCGGTTTGGTTTTTAATGTTGCAGAATCCAAAAGAAGCTCTCCGACAAAGGAGACCCCGCAACCGGCACACCCACGGCCCCGACTTTGATCCCGCCGCCGGAGTCAGCTTCTCCGGCTCCGACTGCGGCTGAGCCCAGCACGCGGACGCCAACCACCCCGGCTGTGGCAACGGAGTCGGCCACGGATGCCGGGCCAAATGTGCCTCCGGCTGCGACCACGCCCAGCGCGCCGCAGCCTGCAGCACCCGTGCCACAGCCTGCCGCGCCCGTGGAGAAGGCGCTAGAAGCTGGCGTGGGCGCCGGGTCAACCGGGGCTCCGGCTGATGACCCGCAGCCTCTGCCAACTCCCTCCAGTGAGGCGACGACGTAGCCGGCAGCTGCGATCGGCGCCGACTCCTCAGAACCGGCAGGCGGAGCCGGAAGCCAGCTCGTCACCGAGTCTTCTCTGGTGGCCGAGCAGAGCCTGGCCTTGGCTCCCGCGCCCGCCATCGAAGAGTCGGCACCGGGTTCATCCGGAGGCCTCGTGCCCGCGTTGCTGCTGCTGAGTTGCAGCACCGGGGACTTGTCGACAGCGGAAGCTGCTACCGACCGCGTCGCTACCCTTAGCTCCAAGCTTAGGGAATTTGCTGACGCGGCCAAATCCTTAGCGGACTCGGCCGAGGTTCTAGAGTTTCCGTCGGGGTAAGTTTTGCATCTAAACTTTGTTTAATTTTGAACACTGGGAGCATGATCAGTGCACCCAGTGGGTGTAGCCCCCGAGTCTCTAGCCGACTGATTGAGTCAACTGGAGACTTATTAATTTGGGTTATGCTGACGAAGCTTTTCCTTGTCCAGGCTGCGATCCGGCTCGGCGAAAACGGCCCGGCCCTCATGGAGAGGAATGCCTCCCTTGAGAAGGCATTGGCTGAGGAAAGGGCCAAGAGTCGACGGCTCGAAGAGAAGCTCGCTGCCATCGGGAGTAAATATCCGAGTCTCCAGCCCTTTTGTTTTAAAGTTTTGTTGGTATTGACTTTCTTGAGTCGGCAGACGTCAAAGCCGAAAATGCCCGACTTTGGAAAGAGATGAAGGCGATGATCCCGATGGCCAAAGCAGCAGAGATGCTCGATGCCAAAGTGGCTGAGCTTCACAACGAGCTGCGAGAAGCTCACGCACAAATGAAGACCGCCGCCATGCTGCAGTCAGAGCATGAGAAACTGGTGGCGCAGTACGAGCAGTCGCAGGCTGCGAATCGCAAACTGCAGGCGGCCGTCGATGACTTCTCCAGGTAGATGACCGAGTCGCAGTAGCGACACGCCGTGGCCATCGTCGACTGGGAGAAGCGCGAGGGAGAACTCATAAGCCAACTCAAGAAGGCTAATGAGACTCTACTCGGTAAGCCCCCGAGTCCTTTATTTCCCTCTTTTTGCATGCTTCCTTGTTCATTCCCTTGCAATAATTCGCATCCAGACGCTTGCCTAGAACTGGAGGAGTAGGCAAGGCGGGCGACGCTCCGACTCCGCGCACTTTCCGACCCAGTGAGGTCAGCTCTTGACGCCTTTTGGACACCTGAGCAGATGTCCAGCTGCGTCGTGACTGTGGAGGACCGACTCCTCCAAGTCAAGAGCTTGGTGCAAAACATGAAGTCGGCCGCCCAAAGCCTCTGCGCCAAGTTATGGCCCGGAGAAGAGCCGGGCTCCAGCATCTTCGCCCTTGCCGACAAGCTGTCGCAAGGCTCGGCGGAGGTGGAGAAGTGGAAGGAGTCGGCTGCCCGCTCGGGAGCCGGTATGGCGCTGGCAATGGTGTTGGCGCACCATCCCGATGTGGACGTCGACAGTATCTCCGCTGGAGCACCACTCGACGTGGAGGGACAGTCGGTCAACCCTCTGGAGCTCCTTCCCTGGGTCCGCACCGCCGCCAGCCGGATCATCGAGTTCACCAACCTAGAGGAGCGCGTAGAAGCAACTTCAGAAGAATAAAAAATTATCATGTAATATCTCTCGGTATGCCGAGTAGAAAAAATGTAAAGACTGTGTTTTGCTTGGAATGGAAATGCTTTCAATTTATTTTGATTTTGCACAAGTTATTTGGTTCGTCCAAATTTGTTTTTTCCGTCGAGTCGGATCCTTTCGCGTGCAGGCCGACCTTTAGCTTTTTCTCTTGCCAACCGGACAGCCGGGTTGCGACTGTAGTTGGGGACGAAGAGTGGGCCGGTTGCCGGGTCTTTCAGTCGGTACGCGCTGTTGTGCAGCACCTGGTTGATGATGAACGGGCCTTCCCAAGGCGGAGACAACTTGTGCATGCCCGTCTTGTCTTGGATTAGTCGGAGGATCAAATCTCCTTTGTTGAAAACTCGGCCCCGAACTTGCTGACTATGATAACGACGCAAGTTCTGCTGATAGATGGCCGAGCGTGAAAGGGCGAGTTCCCGCACTTCCTCCAAGAGGTCAAGATCGTCTTGTCGCGCCGACTCGGTATCCTTTTCCACGTATGCTGTGACTCGCGGGGAGTCGTGGAGGATGTCACTCGGTAGGACGGCTTCGGCTCCGTAAACCATGAAGAAAGGCGTGTAGCCAGTCGACCGGTTCGGAGTTGTCCGTAAACTCCAGAGGACAGACGGAAGCTCGTCGATCCAACAGCCGGCGGCCCGTTGCAACGGGACTAACGGCCGGGGCTTGATGCCTTGAAGAATAAGAGCATTGGAGCGCTCAACTTGGCCGTTGGACTGCGGATGAGCCACGGAGGCATAGTCGATTTGGATTCCATGATCCCAGCAAAACTGGCGGAAGACTTCGGCAGTGAAGTTCTTGCCATTGTCGGTGATGATGCTGTGAGCGATACCAAATCGGAAGATGACTCCCTTCATGAAGCTGACGGCAGTCGGACCATCAAGTTTCATGATTGGCTTGGCTTCGATCCACTTTGCGAACTTGTCCACTGCCACAAGAAGATGAGTGAAACCTCCTCGGGCTGTTTTAAGCGGACCCACCATGTCGAGTCCCCACACGGCAAAGGGCTATGTGATTGGGATGGTCTTGAGCATGGTAGCCAGCATGTGTGATTGGCGGACGTACCTTTGACACCCTTCGCAAGCTCGAACGAGTTCTTCTGCATCAGCATGGGCAGTGAGCCAGAAAAAACCGTGACGAAAGGCTTTGGCAACCAAGGCTCACGACGAAGCGTGGTGGCCGCAAAGTCCTGAGTGGATTTCCTTGAGCAGCATTCGGCCTTCTTCCGGCGAGATGCAACGCTGGAAGATTCCTGTGGTGCTGCGCTTGTAGAGCTCACCGTTGATGATGGTGTAAGCTCGAGCGCGGCACACGATGCGGCGTGCTTCAGTCGGATCCTCAGGTAGCTCCTTGCGCAAAAAGTAAGCAAGGAACGGCTGAGTCCAGAGGGGGACAACCGCCAAGACGTCTTCCTAGGCCGGGTGTGGCGACCCGGCTTCAGATGACTCGGTTGCCGACTCCAGTTTGACGGATGGTTGGAAAAGCTGCTGAAGGAACACTCCGAGTGGCACTTTCTCTCGAGCAGAGCCAATCCTGGCAAGGGAGTCGGCTGCCTCATTATCAGCCCGGTGAACATGATGAAGTTCGAGGCCATCGAAGTGTCCTTCTAGCCGACGCACAGCAGCACAATATGCCGCTATGGTGGGGTCCTTGGCGTCCCACGTCTTCATTACTTGCTGCACCACCAGATCCGAGTCACCGCGGCAAAGGAGCCGGCGAATGCCGAGTGACACTGCAATGTGCAAGCCATGCAGTAACGCCTCATACTCCGCCACATTGTTGGAGGCGGCGAAGTGAATTTGCAGCACGTAATTCAACTTGTCGCCTTTGGGGGAGATGAGGACGACTCCAGCCCCCGTGCCCGCGAGCATCTTCGAACCGTCGAAGTACATGACCCAGTGCTCCAGGTGCACCTGAGTCGGTGGGGACTGGCTTTCAGTCCACTCGATGATGAAGTCCGCGAGTGCCTGAGACTTGATAGCCTTGCGGGGCTCGTAGCTAATGTTATGGGGCATGAGCTCTATCGCCCACTTAGCAACTCGGCCCGTGGCGTCCCGATTGTTGATGATGTCGGACAAAGGGGTATGGCTGACCACGGTAATCGAGTGGGCTTGGAAGTAATGTACCAGCTTCTGAGTCACCAGGAACACGCCATAGACGAGTTTCTGGTAGTGCAGATAGTACTGTTTCGACTCGGAGAGGACCTCGCTGACGTAATAAACAGGTCGCTGCACCTTCTGTACTCGGCCTTCTTCTGCACGCTCTACTACTAGAACAACGCTGACCACGTGATTCGTGGCCGCGATGTATAGCAGCATGGGCTCTCCTTCCATTGACGCAGTGAGAATTGGAGGCGTTGACAGAAGGCGCTTGAGATCCTCGAAGGCTTTTTGAGCCTCGTTCGTCCACTCGAAGGAGTCGGATTTCTTGAGGAGTCGGTAAAAAGGCAAAGCCTTCTCACCGAGTCGGGCAATGAACCGACTTAGAGTGGCTACGCACCCGGTTAGGCGCTGGACAGCCTTCAGATCCTTCGGTTTGCCCATCTTAATGATGGCATCAAGCTTGTCCGGGTTCGCCTCGATTCCTCGCTCGAAAACAATGAAGCCGAGTAGCTTGTCGGCAGGAACTCCGAAGACGCACTTCTCCGGGTTGAGCTTCATGTCGAACCTCCTGAGATTGGCGAAGATTTCGGCCAAATCAGTCAAGAGGTCCGCAGTCTTCTTTATCTTCACCACAATGTCATCAACATAAGCCTTGACATTTCTACCTATCTGGTCGTGCAAACATTTTTGCATACAACGCTGATATGTTGCGCCAGCATTTTTTAAACCAAAAGGCATGGTGATATAACAAAAAGCCCCAAACAGGGTAATGAAAGAAGTCTTTATTTGATCTGATTCTTTCATTTTGATCTGGTGATAGCCTGAATAGGCATCCAGAAAACATAAACATTTGTAACCGGCCGTGGAGTCGGCAACTTGATCAACACGAGGTAAGGCGAACGGGTCCTTGGGACATGCTTTGTTTAGGGACGTGTAGTCCACACACATGCGCCAAGTTTTGTTCTTCTTAAGAACCAGGACCGGGTTTGCCAACCAGTCCGGGTGAAGAACTTCCTTGATGAACCCGGCTGCGAGGAGTCGGGCGATTTCTTCTCCGATAGCTTTGCGCCGGTCTTCAGCGAAGCGGCGGAGAGACTGCTTGACTGGCTTCGCGTCCTTGGTGACGTTGAGGGAGTGCTCGGCGAACTTCCTTGGGACACCCGGCATGTCAGCTGGCTTCCATGCGAAAATGTTCCAATTCTCATGAAGGAAGTCGACGAGCGCGCTTTCCTATTTGGCCTCAAGGTCAGTCCCGATCTGGACCATCTTAGACGAGTCCTCAGGGTGGACCTGGACACGTTTAATGTCCTTGGCCAATTGGAAGGTGGACTCGGTTGCCGCCTTCTTGCAGGGTGGAGCTTGGTCTGGGTCAACAGACCTTTGGATGCTTTCCAGCTCCTGAGCCGCAATCAAGGACTCGGCTATATCCGCACTGGCAAGGTCGCACTCGTTGGAGCGCTCAAAGTCGCCAGTGATGGTGATGACGCCCTTTAGACCCGGCATCTTCAGCTTGAGGTATGTATAGCACGACCTAGCCATGAACTTAGCATAGGCCGGGCGGCCAAAGATCGCGTGGTAGGCGCTCTTGAAGCCGACTACCTCGAAGGTCAAGGTCTCAACCCAGAAGTTGTTCGGTTCGCCGAACACAACTTCTAGGGAGATCTGACCCAGGGGCTTGGCACACTTCCCAGGCACTATTCCGTGGAAGGAAGTGCTACTGGGATGGAGCTGGGTCTCTGGGACCTGCATCTTCTTCAGGGTATCCATGAAGATTATATTGATGCTGGAGCCACCATCTATCAGGACCTTGCGGAGTTTGAACCCGCGGACTTGTGGATCGACCACCAATGGGTGCTTGCCAGGGTGTGGGACTCGATCCGGGTGGTCGAGTCGGCTGAAACCGACTGGCACCTCGGACCAGTCCAACCATTAAGGAACCGCCGGCGCTGTCGCGTTTACTTCGCGACAACGCAACTTCCGACCCCTTTTGGAGTCGGATCCTTGAAAGATCATGAGTATGCCCCTTTGAGGGGGGTACTGCGCAGCGCCGCCACCTGCAGCGGAACCTCCTTCTCCGTCGGCGTCAGGCTCGGGCTGCTTTTCTTCCCGAAGTCGCTGCAGGAAGCTACACTCTCGGGTTGAATGCCCCGCCTGATAGTCGGCGGTGCTGTGGAAGGAGCAGGGCCTATCGAGGATCTCCTCGAAGGTGAGCTTCAGCGCCTTGCGCTGCTGCCAAGGGAGCTCTTTCTTCCGGCTAGCATCGCAGTGCTGGGGGCCATGCTCAGCGGCCGCGACTAGGTCAGCTCCGCTGACCCCATCTTCGCCACCAGCCTTCCGCTTCGGGGGACGACTGTCTCCACGCTTCTGACCTGAGTCGGTGGGGATTTTACGGCTCGAGGACTCGGCTTTTGACTTGCCCTTGTCCTCGTACCGCATGGCCTCCTCACCTGTCGCGTACTTGCTGGTGACTTCCATGAGTTGGCCCATAGTCTGGATATTAGACCGGGCCAACTTGTGCTTTAGGAGCTCATATTTGACTCCTTGGGAAAAGGCCTGAATGGCCTGCGTCTCGGTGACGTCTTCAATAGAGTTGCGTAGCCGAGTCCAGCGCTGGATGTAGTCGCGGACCGACTCTCCCTTCTCCTGAACGCAAAGCCACAGGTCTTGCGCATTCCCGGGGAGCTTGTATGTGCCCTCAAAATTTTTGACGAAGGCCTCTTGGAGGTCCCTCCAGTCATAGATGCTGTCTTCGGACAGGCTGTTAAGCCATGCTCGAGCCGACCCTTCAAGCATCAGGGGTAGGCTTCGGAGGGCGACACGCTCGTTGCCTCCTCCAATATTGCACGCGACTAAGTAATCGGCAAGCCAAGTTTCCGGCTTGGCAGTGCCATCATACTTGTCGACGCCGCTGACGATCCGGAACCGGTCCGGAAACGGCTCCGACCGAATCCGCCTACTAAAACACAGCGGACCGGTGGAAGCGGAGCCGCCCGGCTGGTTGACTTCGTCACCATGATGCTCGGCCCGCAACCTGGTCGCCCGTTGTCCCTCGATGTCGTCACGAGCGTCACGGGCATCGTTTGCTCGGGCTCGGAGGGAGCCGGCCTGACGCCGCTCCGCCTGGAGTCGGTTGATCTCCTGGCGAGCATCAGGACGCCGATTCGTGGATCGACTCAGCTGTGACGAGCCCACATTGATGGGGCGACTCGGAGCTGCTGAAGGCCGGCTCCGCATGGCTCCGGAGGCCAGTCGGTTGCTGACCGACCCGGCCTCGTTCTGCTGCTCCACTGCCGTTTTCATCAGGGTGACTACTCGGCGGTGGATTTCTGCCGCAGGACCATCCACCAGGGGCGGCAGCGAGTCAGCCAGAGCGGCAGCTGCAAGGAGATTTTGGGCCGGTGTTTGGTAGACAGGGACACCATCCTGCTCTCGCCCGAAGAGAGGGGCGCGAACGACCCGTCCTCCGGGTGGTTGAAGAAGCACGCCGGTTCGCGCATCCGCGTGAACCGTGGGGCTCCTCTTGTTGCCGTTCTCGCTACTCGAGAGCTGCTCTCTCCTGATTGAGACGCTCTCGCTCAGCAAGGATGGCTCGCCGAGATGCCTCTAAGGCCCTCTCGGCTTCCGATTGCCCATCGATGGGCGTGAGCAGGTGTTCATTCGCCGCCCTGGCCGCCGCGGCCGACGTGCCCGCGTCGTTCGTGGCGCCGGGGCTGACCACATATACCTCAGCCGAGGCAGTTCGGCTATGCGAACTCTCGTCCCCATCGGATTCGGAATCCAAGACGGGGAGAAGAGACTCGGCGCCCACCATGGCGATGAGCTGGGAGCGCTTCGCACCATTGCCTGGGGCGGAAGGAGATCCCAGCTGGCACTCGGGCTCCGATTCCACCATAGAACGGGAAGCGGGTCCTGAAGGTTCAGTTGGCCGAAGGTGTCGGCCACAAAACGAAGGCTTCCGAAGAGGAACTCCGTGCCTTCGGGGTGCACGGCGAACGGCACGTTGCCGGCCACCAGCTTGCCGCCGGTTGCGGGAGAGGATCCCGCCTTGATCATGGCTCCAATACGCGCGACCCCTACCTGGTGCGCCAACTGTCGCGGGGATTTCGCGGCAATATACATTTCTAGTAGGATTTTTGGGGAGCGCGTGTGGAAGATCCAAGTGGGTTCACGCAAGAAGTTTTTACTCAGGTTCAGGCCCTCCAATGGCGGAGGTAACACCCTACTCCTGCTGATTGTATTATAAGCCTTGTGTGAGAAAGATTACAGAAGCTTGAAGATGATGCCTAGCCTTTTGTCTATGGAAAAAAGAAGAAGAGATTTCCCCTCTGCATGGGGCTCTCGCCTTATATAGGCTGTACATGTGCCAACTCGGCCAGTCGACCGAGCTACAGTAACTGCACGACTTAATTGATACATTTATTCTGCGTAACTGACCGAGTAACGCCAGTCTTCATGCCAGTGAAACGTATGCCTTGATGAGGTTGTAACGCCTTCCTTGATTGGCACTTGGACGTTGCGTCCGTGTGGGCTTTACTTGGGTCTTCAACCGAGTGGGCCTCCATGGAACTCCCCGAGCCTGTTGGGCCGACTCGCTGTGCTGGGCCTACCCGGATGGGTTCCCCCCGTCATGTTGCAACTTCCTCTTTTGGAGTGGTACTTGAATCGACACTAGCATGCAAGATGACTTGCGGTATGGGCCAGCTAGCCCATACTGCTGGGTCGCACCATGCGGCGCTGTCACCCCCCGTGAAACTAAGAAATATTTATAAATGAGGCTGATCCATTTGACGAGAAGAGGAGGAGGCCATAAAGAAGAATAGAGAAGGGAGAAACGAAGAGGAGATCGACCACCGTTCCATCGCGCCAGAGATCTTGACCGTGAGAGAGAGAGAGAGTTCCACTATAGATGAGAGATTAGGGATTGAGAGACAAAACATTGCTCGCTACCTTTTCTTCAAGGATTATGAACTATTCAATCATTCCTCTTGTTTTCACAACTACTTGTTGGTAGTTTAAGGATGTTTTGCTATTCTCTTATCATGCATCTTGTTTGTTACTCCCCTCTTATGTGTGAGTAGTCTACCTTAGGTGGGAGAGATGTAGGGCATTGGTAGATGGTAGAGTAGCCTTACGATCCATTTATCATGTGTGATTACTTTAAGTATTTAGTATGAGGTTATTTGCTCTCGGTAATCTTGGTGCGTGTGTCTAATGTAAGGCCCATGCATAATGATATTGAAAAGATCTACGAGAGTAAGTATGTGTTGCATAGCGAATCCATGACCTACAGGTGACAGGTATGGGTATCAGCGACGAGCTACCATAGCATGAGGAGAACGGGAAGCAACAATACTTAAGGCATTGATCTGATCTATTGATCATAACCAGCCAACCACTCTAGATGAAGAGGACAACCGAGTCATGAAGCCAATGATAGGAGGAGCATGGCTACATACGGGTGTCCCACATACCAAATCCTAAAGAGGATAAGTATATTTGTCAGCTGCAACCTACTCAGAGACTCCTCCGACTAGTTACAACCTACTCGGAGGTTGGATACAACCTACTCGGCATCGTGGATATAACCTAGTCGAGTGGCTGGTAAACACTTGACGTGAAAGGAGCTTTTGTGTAGCTCAACATTCCGCTATTTTTCTTGTTTCATTCTCCTCTTATTTAAAGGGAAACAAACAACTAACCATCACCGCTAAATGTGCACCATGATCCCGTGTGACTCGCGCCATCCCACGAGTGTGGATCAAACGTTCAGTTAGCAGGACGTGCCCCTAGGCGTGGACATGCATGTCTCGAGCTCCTACATGCACGGCCGCACAAAACGTGCCATGCGCACTACTACTACGGAAACAAAAGTGTGAGAAAAAAAATGAAAGGTACATGTGCACAAAGTTTACTAACATTATTCCCCCCTAAACCTCTGTGCACTTACTTGACTTCGATCATTCTGATGCACGTGCAAAGCTCCTGAAACCTGACGTGCCCGAGTGCTTTTGTGAGTATGTCAGCGAGTTGGCCATCTGTGCTGATGAACTCGACTTCAATCTTCCCGTTCTCGACACACTCGCGAATGAAGTGAAATCTCGTATCAATGTGCTTGCTGTGGTCGTGGTGGATAGGATTCTTGCTGAGGGAGATCACCGACTTGTTGTCCACCTTGAGCACAACACTTCTAACTTCTTTGTTCTTTAACTCGCCGAGAAGTCGTGCCAGCCAAACGCCCTGGCATGCCGTCGTCATAGCGGCGATATACTCCGCCTCGCATGAGGAGAGTGCAACCACCTTTTGCTTCTGTGATTGCTAGCTTACCAAACTGCAGCCGAAGAAGTAGAGTACGCCAGTGGTACTGTTGCGGGTGTCTATGTCGCCTGCGATGTCGCTGTTGCTGTAGCCCATAAGGCATGGCTCCTCCAACTTCCTCATGGACCGGCAGCCAAAGCGTAGCGTGCCGGCGATGTACTTGTGGATGTGCTTGACAGCGGCAAGATGCTCAGTGGTCGGCGCCTCCATAAAGCGGCTCATGTAGCCTACAGCATACGTGATGTCGGGCTGCGTGTGTATCAGGTACCACAGACTTCCGACAATGTTGCGATACGTCATGGCATGCATCAGTGGCACCGTGCTTGTCTCGTTGAGCTTGAATCGTGGTTCCATGGGAACGTGGCAAGGATTGCACCCCGTCATGCCACCCTTCTCAAAGATCTTCGTTGCGTACACTGCCTGGTTCAGCGTGATGCTGTTGTCGTCTTGGCTTACCTCGTGCCAAGGTAGAAGCCTTATCGAGCCTGTATACCTTCTATTCTTCTTCGTCGACAACGAACCCAAGTGGTTGTGTGACGTAGACTTCCTCCTCGAGTTCTCCATTGAGGAAGGCCGACTTGACGTCCATGTGGTGCACCGGCCAGCCCTCATGCGCAGCAAGGGCTACGAGTAGTCAGACGGACACGAGTCGTGCTATGGGTGCGAACACTTCTTCGAAGTCCACCCCTTGCCATTGCACATACCCTTTCGCCATGAGTCGTGCTTTATGCTTGACGACGTTCCCGTGTGTATCCTTCACCTTGAACACCCATTTTAGACCAATCAGGAGATGGTCGGGTGGGAGATCGACAAGGTGCCAGGTTCCGTTCTCTTCGATGGAGGTCATCTCCTCGAGCATCGCCTTGTGCCAACACTTCTCCTGCTCCGCCTCCCTGAACGTGGCTGGTTTGTCACCAATCGAGAGTAGCAGATCTTCCGAGTCGAGGTCGAGCTCAACTGACGTAGTCGTGTCGTAGATGCTTGACAAGGTTCTGTAGAGCTTCGTCGGCATCTCTGACAAGGTTGTCGTTGGCATGTCCGATAAGGTTGTCATTGACACGACCATCGTGGTCTTGTTGGGTGTTGCTCTGGTGGCCTCAGAAGTCAACGCGTGCCGTACCAAACTCGGGGTATGCTCTGAGTTGGCGCATGGTGTCGATGCGTCACCCCCGACTTCTTTGTCTCGCATGGTGTACACTGCATATTCAATAGTGAATATGTCACCAGAGCTACTCGTACCTGGGTCGCCGTGTGCTTCCCAGTTCCATTGTGCCGCCTCGTCGAACACCACATCTCGGGAGACGTGGACGCGGTCACCGACAAGGTCATATAGGTGGTATGCCTTAGATCCTGGCTCGTACCTGATGAAGACCATGCGTGTGCTCCGGTCGTCGAGCTTCTTCAGGTTGGGCTTCACCACCTTCACGTGTGCTACGCACTCGAAGGTGCGCAAGAAGTGCACTCGTGGTCATTCGCCGTACCAGGTTCATACGACATCATGCCCTTGACGCAGTGAGTCGGGGCACGATTGAGGATGAAGATGACGGTAGTCACCACCTCTCCCCAGAATCTCCCGGGCATGTTCTTTGCCTTCATCATGCTGCGCGCCATGGAGACGATCATCTGGTTCCGTCGTTCGACGACACCATTCTGTTGTGGCGAGTAGGGTGTCGTCAGTTATCGTTTGACGCTGTGTTCGGAGAAGTGTGCTCCGAGTTCTGTAGACGTGAACTCACCGCCATAATCTGTATGTAGCACGCGCAGCTCGCATCTCTTCTCTACCTTGACGCTAGCCTGGAACCGCTTGAGTGCCGTGGACGCCTCGTCCTTTCTCGAGAGAAGGACAAGCCACATGTAGCGGCTGTAGTCGTCCACGAGTAGCAGGAAGTAGCGTTTACCTGCGGGCGTAGTCAGCGTAATTGGCCCGCAGAGGTATCCGTGCACCAGGTCGAGGATGTCCTTCGCCCGACTCCTGCCTTGCGCTGGGAAGGAGCTCTGTTTCTGTTTCCTGACAAGACAGCTCTCGCACACTTGATCGACTTGATCAATGCGCGGGAGACCATGAACCATACCTTGTCGGGCCAACTTGCGCAGCGAGTGGAAGTTGAGGTGGCCGTACCTTGCGTGCCACCGCCACGAGTTGTCGTCGTAGCGCGCCGACATGCACACCGGTTGTGCAATGGTGAGGTTGGCACATAGAGTCGGTTGCTGGTCTGCTTGACCCTAGCGACAAGTTGTCATTGTTAATCACGCACGGTGAGGATGCCGTCGAGTTGGCCCAGACTCACAATGTGACTTTGTAGTCGGGGTATGTAATACACCCTCGTGAGCACTTGGTGCTCGTCGTTGTGGCACGTGAAGATGATTGTGCCGTAGCCACAGATCTCCATGGTGGACGTGTCACCGAAGCACACCGTCCCATCACACCAGTGTACAGCTTCGCGAAGACGTTGCGGTCGCCGGACATGTGGTTGCTGGCGCCGGTGTCCAGGTACCACGACCCCTTCTGCCAGTCTTCCTCATAGCCAAGGTGTGCTTGGGCACGTACCTCGTTGAGCATGATGTGCTCAGTGACGTGCTCGATGTCGTCATCGATGGTGGAAACATGAGCCATCAAAAGCGTAGGCTTGTCATCACTGACCTTGGCGAGGTTGGCATGCTCCTTGCGCTCCTTCTAAGGAGCTTGACAGTCGTGGGAGAAATGCCCCATCTTGTTGCAGTTATAGCATTTTACCTTGGTCATGTCACACGATCCACTCATTGTTGTGTGCCCCTGCGACCACGGCGAGTCTCGCCACTGGTTGTCATTGGCTTTGCTCCCGCACGAGCCTTGCTCGCGCTGTCGTAAGCGCGTCATCCACTCCTCCTCCGTGAGAAGTAGATGCCCTCCTGGCGTTACCTCGTCATTGAGGCGTAGCACTCCTCGGCTGCGTGTAGGTGGCCGGCGAGGTCCTCAACTGACAATGTGCGCAAGTCGAGAAGTGTCTTGATGGACAGGGTGATCTGCCTGTACCGTGGGGGCATAACTCGTAGGAACTTCTTCACCACCCTCTCATCGTCGAGTGTTCCCTGAGTGTGCGGAGGTTGTTCACAAGCACCGTGATGCGCACGCTGAACGCGTTGACGGTCTCGCGGTCCTTGAAGGAGATCCCTTCGAACTCCATGCGTAGTCATTGCACCGTGGCCTCACAAAGACGATTGACAGCCATGCGCATCACCTTGATCATGCCCCAGGCCTCCGAGCATGTCAGGTGGCATGGCCCGTAGAATGGCAGCCAGTGCCATCTTGTCATCGTGGAACATCGTGTTGCCATCGATGGCTTCCTAGAGACCCTGGGCCTCCAGGTTCACCTGCATCACAAGTGCCCACTCGATGTAGTTGGTAGCCGCCAGCATGGGGTAGACGACGGAGCCGCTGCTCTCGCATACAGCATGCTTGGTCACTACCAACTCATGCTCACGGTGAGTGTCACGCCTCGTCCAACTCCTTCCACGCTCACATAGGGGAGAGACCGAGTCTGCATGAAGTGGTATCGATGCCATGATCCCAGAGCTCTCAATGTGGCTCTGATACCAAATGTCAACTGCAACCTACTCGGAGAATCTTCCGACTAGTTACAACCTACTCAGAGGTTGGATACAACCTACTCGGGATCATGGATATAACCTACTCGAGTGGCTGGTAAACACTTGATATGAAAGGAGCTTTTGTGTAGCTAATGTTCCGCTGTTTTTCTCCATTCTCCTCCTATTTAAAGGAAAACAAACAACTAACCGTCACCGCTAAATGTGCGCCATGATCCCGTGTGACTCGCGCCATCCCACGAGTATGGATCAAACATTCGGTTAGTAGGACGTGCCCCTAGGCGTGGACATGCACGTCTCGAGCTCCTACATGGACGGCCGCACAAAACGCGCCGTGCGCACTACTACTACGGAAACAAAATTGTGAGAAAAAAACAAAGGTACATGTGCACAAAATTTACTAACAATATTCACACTACCTTCGCTAGACGGGCATATCTACAGGAAGCCGTGCACTAAAATCTTTATCACCTAGATTTTTCCATCTGCAGGAAAAGTCTGTACTTTTCATTATTTTATTTTAGCTTTATTTATTTCTTAGTTAGAGAATTACTCAAAAGCACAAAGAATATTTTTGCAAGATAACTTGAAATTTATTTCAGGGATAACACACTTGTGATTTCTGCCACCATAAGCGTAATAAGGACAAAACGCCATTCGCCATAGCTCCTTATGAGATCGATATAGATCTGGTCTTAATGCTTCTAGATAGAGGTGCTGCAACTCGCCCTATGCACTTGCAGGGCATCATGGCACTCGGTGCAGAGGTAGCTATAGGACATGCGTGTGCTAGAAAATGTTGATACCTCAAAAACATATCATATTATTATGAGTTTAATGATGTATTTTATTTATATTTATATTATATAATTTAATTATCTTATGGATTATTTAATAAACTTCTAGGCTGCCTATTTATCCATTAATTTTCTATACGCAGGAGAAACACTACAAAATTAAGAAAATTGAGCATATTCGGGGATGTTCCTGAGGGGTAAGACTTCATGCGAAACGAGTTAGCTAAGGAAGCTAGAGTAGAGTGGGACGGCCTAAGGGGTGGCCCCCACTTGTCACCTCCTTCTGCCTCCTGGGCCCACGATTGATTAGAACCTCCTTGTACTTCATCTACTTCATCGAAACCTTCGGGATTTGTTTGTATCATCATTGTCAATATGGAATCAATCTATCCTTTGCTTTTGATGAATTTGATGATGTGTGAGTAGTCTATCGAGGCTATGAGATGTATAGTAGTAGCTATGTAACATTCTCTATTTATGTGTGATGGCTATCCATCTTCCACGCCATCAATTGTTATGATTATCATCCATCTTCGATATAATCAATTATTTGCATGATATTTAATACATGAGTTCTATGTCTTTATGATTATTTGATTGTGTATGTTAAATTGGCCATGCTTAACACTTAGCATTATATTAGTTGGTAAGCACGAAGGTTGTGGTAGAGCAGCCAACTGCGTGGTCCTCTGTATTTTGCTAGCAAAATTATTAGTATTGTTCTGGTAAAAGCCCAAGTTCATATGTGTTGAGCCTCGAGCTATCCAAGATTGCCTATTGAAGCTATTGGGTCTGTCCTCTCCGCAGGGTCCCTGGGTCCATTTATAGAGGGTATGCCGTACTGGGTACGGACTCATCTCTGAGTAGGACTCCTGTCATCGTTAAACATCGGTATATGCTTCCTTGTTTAGGGAGTATATGGATATCTGCAGATAGTTTCCTTACCTTCCTAGACCTCGAGTATGGATGTAGCTCATGGTATCTAGGAGATTCTTGGGTATTCTTACATGGATACTATCATTGTATATAGTAGAATTGTACTACTCATCATCAAAAACTGTACTCTTTGATTTGATACCCTTTCCATGCTACTACTGACCATGTTGGTCCTCTTGATAAACATGTCAGTATTTCACTTCAAGGGATGTCATGTAGTTATTCTTTGAACCATTGGTTGAATATGCAATTATGATGTTTCATGTTCCAATCATCTGACTATCTCGGATTCTTGTGTTGTACAATGTCCATGTGTTCCCCCATATATGGAGACACTACTGCCATGTGCTGCAAAACCATGAAATGGGCTTAAGCGTACTCAATCTGAACTAGACTGATTACTTTCCTGCCAATGGTCCCAGCACCGCACTGCCTACCCTCGTGTTGAGATTGAGGCATGCCTATGGGTTGAAGATGCAAAATTCAATGACCTCTTCCATTGCATAGCCTTCAACGATGCTGCCCTCTGGGTAAGTTTGATTTCAAAAGTAGTGCTTTAGAATTCCCATGTAGTGCTCATGCTACGTAGGGACAGGGCCGCACATCCTTATCTCGTGCACAAGGTGAGTAATGAGATGGACCATGATATCAAAGAACAACGGAGGGAGAACCATCTCTAATTCGCATAGAGTCTTCACCACCCGCTCTTGCAGAACATCTAGTTCATCTAGACTCATGACCTTCTTAGATAGTGTGTCAAAGAAACCACACAGCTGCATGAGAGTTCATCGAACATTAGGTGGAAGAATATTTCTAATTGCCATTGAGAGCATCTATGTCATGAAGCACATGGCAATCGTGAGATTTCATGCCAATTAATTTTAGATCTTCCATTAAAACAAGTCTCTTGATGTTCGTGCAGTAGCCAGATGGTACTCTGATACCATGCAAGCACTCACATAATTCCTTTTTCTCTGGTTTGGAGAGTGTACAAGCAGGAGGAAGGAATGTCTTTCTGTTCATGGTTTTCTACTATGCTAACTCTAGTCTGATTTTCATATCTTCAATATCGAGCCGTGCTTGAGACCATCTTTGCTTTTGTCAGGCATGTTCAGTAAGAGACCCATTATGCTGTCACACACATTCTTCTCTACGTGCATCACGTCGATGTAGTGACATACCTCTAAATGCTTTCAATAAGGTAAGTCCCAGAATATTGATCTCTTCTTCCAGTTGTTCTTCACAACCGGTTTTTTCTCACACTACCTCCGCGTTTGAACTTTTCCTTTCCAAGCACGACTTCATGGTCTGTGCTACAAAGGGGGAAGGAGAAGGACGACTGCTACTACCTGTGGCTTGGTCCAACAACAACCACTACGAAGACTCTGTGGTGCCTCACCGCGGATGGCTGCTTCCCGCCAGGTGATGGCCCGCACGGTGCCTTACTTCGGCATACAGATGCAGTGCATGCCACTTTGGATTTGGGGCGTATTGTGGTGTTTATCATGCAATTCATGGCAGGGGTTACTTTCCCTGCCACGCCGCTCTTGGACGAGGTCCTGGCATACTTTTTGCTTGAGATCTCGGACTTGCACCTGATGGCTATCGCCCGCTTGGCCATCTTGGAATGGGCGATGTGGAGCATGGAGATGCAAGGCATCGTGGCCCTCTTCGCTTGGTTCCATGAGCCGATGATGATTCTGGTGGTGGTGCTAAGCGATGCACCCTTCCTGTTCAGCACTGTCAGCTTCAGGATGCATCAACAGAAGAAGGATGGCAACACCATTGCCGTTACCAAGAGCAAATGTGAGGACTAGAGGAGTGAGCGGCTTTACTACTGCATTGGTCAAGCTTGGTTAAACTTGCACGCAGGGACCGTGGAAGGCTATTCATAGGCCTCTCACGGTCAACACAAGCGAGAGTTGCCATGAACGGGTGGAAGAGTACTGCCTTCTAGAGCTTAGGCCGCTCGCCGCTAGGTGGGTCCTGAAACTTGTTCCCTCTCATGCGGGGCTCGCTCATCACCCCTGTCCCTCCCATGACCACTGCACCGGAGAATAAGTCGTTCTCATTCTCTTTCTTTTGCATCCCACTCAATTCATTTCTACTGAACAATATTCTAACTTGTAAATTTCACATACATCCCTGCAGATCTCACTCTTGCCGATTGAGAGGAGGCGGTTGTTGCTGTCCTCAGTTGGTTCTCCAAGGTCGAGGTAGGGGCCATCTTTAGGAGGCTCAGAACTAAGCACAGCAATAGGCATGCAATGTCTTCCGTTGGGAGACTCCATGACGTATGGACCCGCTTGCCACAGAGCATCGTCATTCTAGTATTGGGAAGCGAGCATGGGCTGAAGGGCTGGAGGCCTCAGGGTGTTCGGTTCGGCCTCGGTCCGACCCTAGTGCGTCGACGAGCTCGTGGTACTAGATGACCTCAGAGGACAAGGGAGAAGGTCCGGATGATGATAAGAGCGCTATGGTCGACGAGGGGGGAGGACGGCTAATGTCAGCCTAGCAAGAGGACTAGATCACTTATAGTAAGTTTTCCCTTGGATGTATTTCAGGTTTGTCAATCCAAAGGATAGGAGGTGCTGTGGAAACTGTCACGGTGTTCAGATTTTTCTTGAGAGTTTCAATGAGTGCCAACGATTACTTCTGATGTCAATTCAAAGATGGTGATGTTCCTAAATCAATTTAAGAATGCGTAAAATAAACGGAGGTTGCTAATATGACGAGGAATAGGCCTAGGAGTGAGTTTCACTTGCATATTAGAATATTTGTACCTGGATCACTATCATTAATATTATTGCACTAATAAACATAGATAGATGATTAAGTGGGCGATACTTCTGTAATTCGCCTACTCATAGGATGTATTGTCCAATTTCGGTGCTGACATCTGCCATGTCACCAGAATTATTAAGGCGTAAGCTAGACCAACACTTAAAGCACTATGACTATGTCGGATCTCCCAAGAGTCTCCTCATCTTTGTATCACTGTCACTTTTGCTTCAAAGTTCACCACAAGTCCTCCCTAATGTTCACCTTGGGCGCCTATTATCAAGATGATCAAACAAGACAAAATATCAAAGTATCGAGATACAAAATAAACATGATCCAATACAAAAAATCTTTAATCTACTAAGTTAATCCTCCTCCCAAAGCCTATGGTGGAGTACTCATGATCGATAGAAATTACCAAGATCAAACCAATGGGAATCATTGTAACAAGGAGATAAAAGGGAAAAATACTTGGATTGGAATAATTAAACCATCTTACAACCTTGCTTCTTGGAAAAAGTAATGGAGAGACACAAGATCTATCGTGGCTAGGGTTTGAGGAGTGGTGGTTGCTGCATGTGGCCATCAGGGAGTTACCGGCCGTCATCTCCCTTCCGTGTCTACCTTCTTCTCTTCTTGTTCTCCCTTTGTATACACCAAAGGTGATGTTTAGGGTTTCCTGGAATAACTGTCACGACTCTCTTCGGGATCCCTTAACAAAGATTGCTTGATTTGATGTGGTGGCACCGTATGACCACTATATGATTGTGCGGTACGGGTGGCAACAGTCGTGCTACTAGTTGGCTGACCTTCTGGAGTTTCCTTTCGAGCTCTCATTTTGTCGTGGTCACTCCTCTTGACGAGTAGTTTCCAAATATATCCATATATGCCCTTTTTTTGGCGATCCTTTACACATTAAGTCCAAAAAAGGAGATTTGCACAATCCAACAGTTAATTTGTCATAATAGCAAAAATCAGGAATTGATCCAATCAAAATTCATTGAATAAGGAGCAAACATAAAGAAAATAATGAGTACAAAGTGGACTCATCAACTTTTGGTAAGTCTTTTATCACAGATGTGGAGATTACCTCATAGAACACGGCTTGCAGGATGTCAGCCCTTGTGCTTGCGATGCATGCCAACATGTTGGCCTCGGAGGTGTCTATGTGTAGAATGCTCCGCATAGTGATTCCCATGAAGTGCATCTCTATTGCATGTGCTAGCACCAAATATCTAATCAACTCCACGTGTTTGGCTTGGAAGCTCTTGTCTACATGACCGAGGACGAGTTGCTAATCACTCTTGATGAGAACTCGCCGCGCTCCTACAATGCGAGCCTTAGGTAGATCAAGGAGAAGTGCTTCGTGTTCAGCGATGTTGTTGGTTGAAGTCTAGGTGTGCAGAGTACCTGGACATGGAGCTATATGTTGATTGTAGCTCGTGTGCCTGCACCGTCAGCATCATGATCCATCCACGTACACTGTCCACAAAGGGCTTGAAAAATCTGAGCTAACAACATACTCTGTTGGGACCCATTGGGACACAAAGTCCACTAACACTTGAGATTTGATGGCTGTTCAGGGAGGGAAGTTCAGCCGCCCACTTGCCAATGCAACCTTACGCCTTCTTATTGTGTAGCATTTCTCCAAGGTATGATGATGTGTGTGAGGGACCCGGTATTTTAAATTGATTCAAGGAATTCACAACAAGTGAAGACGGTGACCATAGCCGCTACCTGCGACGGACTATGGCCCACCCCCCCGTGCGACATGCATACGACACAATGCGTATGACTCACCACGGCCTGATTGAGGGATCACGATTCCAAAAACATACGCCACAATGCGTATGACTCACTTTGGCAATGGACCGTGCATTCACTTTGCACTTCACTTGAACCGAAATAAAATAACAAGTACCTCCATATGCATCCAACCACACTCCCCATTTCAACATACACGCATGACAGACGGGAGGTGGGGGCATACGTTGGCCAGCAAGAATATCATCACACGAACCATTACGATATGATAATAAAACTAGCTGTCCACATAGTGAACTACATGAGTTTCATCGTTGGGTAATAACCGGAACACATAGTCAAGTCTGAAATATTTATGCAACAGCGGAATAAATAAACCCAAAATCCACAGCGGCGCATCAACCGCTGCCCAAAAGTCATCAAAATCCCACGAGTCGATAGCCAACCAAGAAAACCGAGCAACTAGGCATCATCGAAGTAATCCTCGACCATTGGCTCACCTGCAATGATCTAGGAATATCCTAGGTGAGTACAAGGGTACTCGCAAGACTTATTCGTGCTTGATTAAATGTCCTACACATGCTTACTACAACGGCAAATAAACATGATGCATAAGGAATAACTCGATACGCACAAGCAACGGAGCCGGGATGATAACAATTAACATATTCAGTACAACTTGTAGCTCAGATTTCACATGTGACCCAACACGAACGTCACGATATGAATGTCACCATTTTCAAAACTATTTGGGGCAGCCCACACCCTGATTTGATCACAAGTTCATTACAAAATCATTTCAATTTATTCTCTCGGTCCGTCACCGGCAATACGACCACCGCAGGTACAGTGAGTGCATAACCGCTTGGAGATAGCGAGCCTCCAAGGGGCATGGAGACTTACCTCAACTACACCCCAGTGTCGATTCCCGCTAACGTCCCCGCGGTGATAAGGGAGATGACACGATGAAATAGGGTTGGTGTGGCGACAAAACTCTACTTACTCCTGGGTCGCCTCAATCACTTCAATTAACACCAACCGTACCCATTGTGGACACCCTCGGCTCTCTCATCTCACTTAAGCAATTTGAATTTCAGGCAAATCAAAGTTTAATTCTCAGCTATGACTAGACATGATCACACGCCACATCCTAACATACTAGTTCTGTACCGGTAATCAACCATACCTTCCCAACAACTTTCCATACATCAACACATAACCAAGGAAAGCATAACAATAGTAAAGTAAAGATGCAACAAGCTCTGCTTGCCTTGATTGCAAGGTTCCGGGTCTTGAGTGGAATCGTGAGCCTGGTGGTCTCCTTCTTTGAGCTCTTTTGTAAGCAACACGAAGTACCGGAAAAAGAAACGATAAAAGAAATAATAAGGTCCAGCATGAATGCGTGATGAATAATTCTAGGTATGCATTTTCAACGTGACTTAGGAATGTTAGGAACCTACTGTAACAAGAATTTCTTAATTTGGGTTGGTAGAAATTAAGTTATAACCCTAGTACTATATGCATGTCAATTTTGTTCGATTGTAAGTTAGGGCTGAAATTGCTATTCACAGTGGTTTGTCAGGTTCCAAAATATTCATAATATGAAAGTGCTCTGAGGTACAGGCTTAATGCAACTAGAATCGCCTGATTTGGAGTTACAATCATCTAGTTATGGTTGATTGAAAAGGATCGCACGAAAAGAGATAAACTATTTCAAACTTAAATTGACCGGGATTTATATTCCAAATTTTGCAATTTTACCCAGTCTAGATTGTAGATAATTTCACAAGGTTTCCAGAAAGGTAAAATTTGACCAATTTGGAGCTATGGTTCAAAAGTTATCGCGATTTGAAGTTTATCAGAAAATGGGGTAAACCCTAAACCTAATTCTGCGAGAAGGAAAATGCTAGGTCTACCCGAGAACTTCACCCAAACCTCACTCTATCACACCGACGTGCGGGGCCCCCTGTCAGTGCTGACCGGTCAAACTTGACCCGGTCAGCTGCTGATTGGATCTCGGGCAGCCAATGGGGAGCTGCCACGTCGCTCCATCCTCCCCCTCTTTCTGATGAAGTGGCCGACGGGCTCGGGAGGCGGCGCTCCTCGCTGGAGCATTGCCGGAGGAGGCCGAAGGGCCTATGGGGCACGGCGGGAAGGAACGGAAGTGGCGGGAGCTTCGGGGCTCACCCTCGGTGGAGATGCGCGGGGCCGGAGGAGCTGAGGAGGCTGGGACGGGGCTAGCGACGAGGACAACGGCGACGGCGACCGGAGTGGCGTCGGGAGGGGTCCTCGGGCACCGATCTGCAAGGCAGGGGAGAGGAGTGGGGTTAAGGAGGAGAAGGGGGAGCTCAGGAGCAAGAAGAAGGAGCTCGGGAAGGACCGTAGTGGCGGCGGGAGCTCGTCGGAGTTGGTGGCTGGACGCGAAGAAGAAAGCGGCGCGGTGGAGGAGCTCGGGCACAGATCTGCAAAGGAGAAGAAGTAGGGAGATTAGGGAGGAGGAGATAGTGCTTGGGGGCTAGAAGATGGGACCCGAGAGCCACTGGAGCGGGTGCACGAGCTCGTCAGAGCACTGGCCGGAGGCGGAGAAGAAGGCGGCGAAGAGCTTCGGCGACGGGAGAAGAAAAGGGGAGGAGCTAGGGCTAGCCGGGGAGGGGAAGGAAAAGGGAGGCGCTGTCTGAACGGGGCCTTAAATAGGGCGGCCGGTCTGGACGCCGGTGGCAGCCACCGCCCACCGTCCCCAACCGGCGGCGGCGACGTGGCGGCCAAGGCCTGACACGGCTTGGCTCACCCGGAAAAACGATCCAGAAACAGCCCGGAGTCGGGCAGCCCGGACGTACCGCCTGGAGGTTCCGGAATGAACCTCCGGCCTTCACAAAATGGCCGCTCACCCTCTCTGGACTCTCCCAGAAAATGGTTCGGAGTCCATCCGGAATTTCCGGACAGTCCGGAGATTCATCTCGGAGGCTCCGGACTAAGACTCCGGCAGCCATAGGACCAAACCAACCCTCTCTGGACTCCTCCGGAAATTAGTCCGGATTCCACCTAGAATTTTCAGACAACCCGGAGGTTCCAGACCAAATCTCCGAATGGTGCAACAGAAAAGGAAAACTCGTGCAAAAATTATTTGGACCTTAGAACATAATATCTTTGGGGTTTATGGTGGTTATTCAAATAAGTTGATTGGTGTTTGCTAGAATTAATTTTAGAGGATGAGATATGTACGTATTCTATAAAACATAGTTTTTCAACATTTAAGTTTATGCAAGGGTTGATGCAAGGATGATGACATGTATGCATAATAAGATGCAAAAACCTAGTCGTAGGAAATGGGTATTACAATGGGATTCTTTCTTTAGTTTTTGGGTTTTATCGAGTTGTTTAGCTACTGATACATTATCGCATCTGCAAGCCGTGTAGGACTACCGCCTTGTTTAGATCCCCAGTGGAATCCTAATACGCTTTCTTCTAGCTCTTGTGCCAATTGAATACTTGCAATTTCATATTGCAATTTATCATAGTTCTTGCTGGTTCTTCGGTTGCTTACAAAAACTCGAACTTCGTTGTTCAGGTTGATCATGCCTATGTTAAGGTCAATAACCATCGGAGATTGGTTTAGCAATTGCTAAGACGTATCATGTCACGGACCCGGGAATCGCATATGGCTAGGGGAACGTCTGATCGCCAAGGGCCGAAGGACCAGTCGACCTGGTGGCACGGTACCTGCGCCGTACGCACCGAGGCGGAGTGATCCTATACAATTCTATGATTAAAGAGGGTATGGTTAGCCACAAAAGAAAACAAATGCAATAGAGAAGAACATTCAGAACTAAGAGCGATGAGGTTAAGGAATAAAAAGCAATCTACTTATTAATTTTAAACATAGGGTTTAACTTTTTAAATAGTTTTCTGGCCCATTGGCGCAGCGGGAGCCCTATCTAACGACCACCTGCAATTGGCTTCCTACGGTCAGCTCGGCTCTAATACCAAGTTGTCACGGACCCGGGAATCGCATATGGCTAGGGGAACGTCTGATCGCCAAGGGCCGAAGGACCAGTCAACCTGGTGGCACGGTACCTACGCCGTACGCACCGAGGCGGAGTGATCCCACACCTGACCAACACAAGCCGGCCGGAAGCGACTAGACTTCCCAGAACCACATACCATTCCCTAATCCGGTGAAGGTTTAGAGCCATTCCCACATACTACCAGAAAAAACAAGGTCGGAGGAGCCCGGCGATTCTACCCACACCCTAACCTAGCTCGGAAGCTAGTGGGTCGCTCGAAAGCCCGGTAGAACCCACCCACACCCTGCCTGGCCGGCACAGCATCTCAGCCAGCGGGTCACTCAACCGATCCCTGCTCGACCTAGTAATAAGAGGAACAACAGTACCCCTTCACGGCATACCCACACACTTCATATCATTCACGCACGGTGCATGGGTAGCCCAAATAACCACTCGGATATCACAACAAAGCACTAATTACGACAATAAACTAGCTATCCACATCGGACTTTAAGTTTACATCAATTGGTCATAAATGGAAACATATCCGAGTACGGAGAAATTAAACGACAGCGGAAGTAAAGTAAATGAGTCCCACAGCGGTGCGATGACCGCTGACCAAAAGCCACAGAAAACCCCTGAGCCGATAGCCAACCAAAGAAACCATGCACTAGTCATCATTGAAGAATTCTTCGACCGCTGGCTCACCTGCAATGATCTAGGAATGTCCTAGGTGAGTACGGGGTACTCGCAAGACTTAGTCGTGCTTGATTATATGTCCTACCCATACTAGTATAACAGCAATTAAACATGATGCTTCTCAGAGTAACAATATACAAGTTAAGGCAATAACATAAACAAGTGGAGGTAGATACAAGATAAACAACAGCCTAATTCAGGGTACCAACATGTCGTAAACACGTCAACACGAGACCAAATTAACCATTCCAACTCCATTGGGGCAGCCCATAATTTTGATCCAAAAGAATCCATTTAACATAATCCACATCAATTAGGGCAGACCCTAGGTCAAATCCAAATTCATCCAACATCCACACATTTTCATGTAATCTCTCGGATCGTTACCGGCCATCAATCACCCTGAGTGCAAAGAGTGCCTTAACCCTTGGAGGTTGCAAGTCTCCAAGGGTCTCAGTCTTACCTCAACTACACCCCAGCCTCGATGCCGCTAACGTCCACGCGTGACAAGGGGAGTAAACACGATGGAGTCACCTCAGGGTTGGTATCGCGACAACTTCTTACACCTAGTCGCACCAGGCTCCTCCAATGATACCAACTTTATCCATCTGACACTTTCCCTTCGGCTCTCACATCTTACCTTAGTATGTTCAAGTAATTAGTACATCGGGTTAACTTCAACCATGACCAGACATAACTCACCGTATACCCTAGTCATGCTAGTTTAACCGAATTCGACCACAATTTCTGAGCAATCAATCCACACATCAACATATAGATAAGTAAAATACGTACTGGACAAATAAAAGATGCAACAAGCTCTGCTTGCCTTCTTCGAACTGTTCCTGATCCTGCGTTGAGTCGTGGGCCTGGAGGTCTCCTTCTTCGAGCTCTAGTGCAAGCAAACGAAATACCGGAAAATACATTAAAAGGATATTCAGACACCAGCATGTATGCATGATGGTTGATGCAATTAATGGGTGTCTAGACAATGAGCTGGGGTGGTGTGTTTAAGTTAGCGAAGGTTTATCATATTGGACTCGTGTAGGTTATAGGGTTGCCCTAGCCCATATGCATGTTAAATGTTATCCGTTTACGAGCTAGGGTTTAGAAATTGTTGTTTTAGGCTGGAGAGTCATGCATTCTAAAGTGTATAGCTTGAAAGTGTTCAGGAATATAAGCCTAACGCAATTGAAGTTACTTGATTCGGAGTTAAAGTGGTCGAGTTAGGGTTTAACGAGACGCGACAATAAAAAGGGCCAACACCTAGCACCCTACCATGCATGTGTCCCTACTGTAAGTCTAGTTGCTCCAAATGGTAGGAGATCTCGTCATGATTCCAAAACTATAAGGTTCGTCGAAATCGGAGCTACCGTCGCGAAACTAGGGTTTACAGACTCTCGACAGTAGCAAAACAACAACCCTAGATATTCTTCTGTGCATATGCTCAAAATTAATTTTTGATTCAGCCATATTGTAGAGAATTTCATAAGTTTTCCAAATATATAAAATTTATCAAATTTGGACGTGTGGTTTAAAAGTTATGAACATTTGAAATTTTATCCAAAATCTGCCCCTAACCTAACGAAACCCTAATTGCTAAATCTACCCGAGGGGTACCCAGACTCATCTCCAAATCTAACGTGCACCCGAGAAGCAACCCAGGGATTTCACCCCTTAACCCACGTCAGCAGGCAGTGGGACCCCTCTGTCAGTGGCTCGGGTGGTCGGGGAACCAACCCGAGCATGACACGCGGCCCACTCTCTCTCTCTCACCCTCTCTCTCTCTCTCTGCTCTCTGATCCGACCGGAGCCGGGGCTCAGACGGCGGCGCCCTCATCGGAGACTCACCGGAGCTAAGCTCCAGGTGCTAGGGGGCTCGGAACTACTCGAGGAATGCCGCTAGGGCACGGGCAGCTCACCGCGACGACGAGGAGGTGGTGCAGGACGTCGGAGAGGCTCGGGAGATGGCTGGCGACGGGGACCGGCGGCGAGGAGCGTCGGGTCGTCGGCGTCGAGGCGTTCCAGATGCAGATCTGTGAGGAAAAGAGAAGGGGGAGGTTTAGGAGGAAGAAAGGAAGCTAGGGTAGAAGAAAATGGGAAGGAAGAGGGACCGGAGAGTGCTCGGGAGCTCGTCGGAGGTCGGGCCGGACTTGGAGACGAAGACAGTGGCGAGGACGCTCGGGCCAGGATCTGGAGAAGAAAAAGGGAGGGGGAGATGAGGGAAGGCTCGGGTGTGCTGGGAAGCAAGACGAGGGAGCTCGGGGCTTACTGGGTCAGGAGCAATTGCTCGCCGGAGTTCGGTGGTCGGAGCTGAAGAAGAAGTTAGGGCACGGGGAGGAAGGAAAGGAGAAGGCTAGGGTTTCGGGAGCGAGGAGGGGGAGGAGGAGAGCTGTCGGGAGGCGGCCTTTATAGGGTGGCGACGGCTCGGACAGGGGTGGTCGGAAATGGGGCACCGCCCACTCCGGCCAGCCCGCGGGGGAGACGTGGAAGGGGAGGGATGACAGGCGGGCCCCGGGGCGCGGCAGCAGAGAGAGGAGGAGGCTGACAGGCGGGGCCGGCCTGTCAGCGGGAGAAAGCGGGGGAGGCGCGCGCGCGGGGAGAAGTGGGCCGGCCAGCTGGGCCGGCCGAGCAGGCTGTCGGCCCGAGTAGGTTTAGGGTTTTTCTTTTTCTTTTTAATTTCTGAAATCAGTGCTACCCCTCTTGTTATTTTATGTGCAATTTCTGCTCCAATTGGTTTGAAATTTTTACAGGACTCTCCTGACATTATTTGGAACCTTCTGTAGAAGTTTGGGTTGATTTGGAGCTCATTTGAATTGATGTCTAGTTCAAACCTAGGGTTTGACCTAATTCGACGATTTGAACTAGAGCTAGGTCTTAGGGTATTCCAAACATTGTGAAATTTGGCATGGAGCTCACATATCCCTATTTAAGTCTATTTCCAAAGTTTGACAAGTTTTCATCCACATTTGCTTGTCCATTCTCCTAACCCTAGTTCCTCGGCACTTTAGGGGTTTGTCCTCGGAAAACCTAATCGAGCTATAATCTCATGTGATTCTTGGGGCAATCTTGGGAAGTGGATGTTGGGGGAGGTTAGTGGAGGGATTCGTCGACGGGGTCCACTGGCCCCACCACTTGCTAACGTTATTGTCGAAGTTCGATACTTCGAATAAGTTGATTGGTGTTTGTTAACATATCCACCGAGGATGAGATATGCACATATTCTATAAAGTAAAGTTGATATACAACTAAGTTTAAATAAGGTGTGGGTGCTGATAATGCCATGCATGCATGAATGCAGAGCAAATACCTATTTATCGTAAAGTGGGCATTACATATCATTGTGTATGGTATAGTTGGATTGTCAAGGTCAGCTTCCATGAAATCGATAGCTACCTTTGTCTCATCAAAAGATCGGGCCATCGTCTCATCAGATTCGAAGGCATTTCTTTGAAGAAAACCAATTTTTAGTATCAGCGGTATTTTTCAACATGTGTGGTCTATGAGCAAGGAACTCCTGCCTTAGCTCGTCCATAGGCTCCATCAGCAAAGGGGTAGAGGGAAGTAGCAAGAGGGAAAGAGACAGGTCCTTTTCATCAAGAATGAGCCATGTGCTATCCAGAACCATGGACACGGCTAATCGATTAGTTTAACACTATGTAGAGTTTGTACACTTTACCCACATGAGACATTCATCCTCTTATGCCAAGCTGATCAGGGTTGTACACATGCCCATCAGTGTGTCGGCGAGGTGACCGTGACAAGGTCTTTTAGCTAGTCTCATCTCGATGTGACATGCCCACTAGGTTTGACATGGAGGAGTGTACACCCGCTTACCCTGCATGGCCCCCATTTTGTGCCAAGGTCCCTGTAGCTACATCCACCCTTCTGCGGTACGGCAATGTCGACCCCAAGATTCGACTAACCTACTTAAGCAAGCCAGTGCCCATATAGCATGTGGTTATACAGTTTTCACAATTCTTGGATTGAAGACTTCGGCCTTATTTGATACGGATGACTAATGGTGTCTTCATCTCATGAAGAACGACCATAGCTATTTCAACTCATGATTCAGCTTTCGCCCACACCATTCAGATAGTAAGTTTCACCCAGAGTTTAATAGGAAGAATAAAAAGAGGGAAATCAATGGGCATTCGGCGCATCTCAGCGAGCTCAACAACAAGTTTCAATATCAAGGATGAGTGATCCGAAGTTCATTCCTCCGAAGAGGCAAATCAAAACATCCTAAGGATATATTAAAGCATGGCTAAGCATTTCTCTACTCTATTCAAAATAAAAACATATTAATCTACTCAGGGTGTCAAGAAAACAGGGCAACAAGAGGAAAAGGTAATGGTGTGTCAATCGACACACTAACTACTGGAATAAAACAACATGCATGTTTGTAAACGATCAAATATAATGACTTTTAGAAATATAGGATCAAATAAGATCAAGAAGGAGGGGGTATGCCTTCGTGGTAGTACTCTTCTTCTGCTTCACCGGACGCTGGGTCGATCTCTTCACTCCCTATCGTTGTAACGTAACAAGAGCGAAGCAAATAAATACCAGCCTCAATAAAACATTCCAGAAAGCAACATGAGAAAGAGAAGCATGATGAAGGTAAGATGTGGGTGGAATGGAATGATGGCACGAAGGCGTCATCGCGACGAATATCGGAATAAAAATCTATAGCTAAACAATCCTTAGTATAGATTTCTTAGACAAGGCCATAACTGTATATGTTCATATATTACTATACAACATTATAATATTCAAGATTACAACATAGCTACTATATGCTAGCATATTCATTAAAATAAGACATGAACATGTTACATATTACACGAAGCCTAACATGCTAGTATACATTGAAAACGATAGCACATGATGACTAGCTCAAGAGATATACTTAATACAAGTAAGCACGGCATAACCTAACTTAATTAGTGGTCATGTGATTAACATTTCAGAGATTAACGTTTGCTGTTCACTGTTATAATATGACTCACAAAAATAATTAACCATGTATTGGAACCATAGAACTACACATTATGACATATACACATATATACTAAGCATATGCATCACCTATGCATGCTAATTAAATTAAATTGACCTAACCACACATGTTAAATAAGTCTAAACTACTCTCTAAAATTTAATTACAGCAAGATATAAACAGAGAATAAATCATATTTAAAAATAGTAAACAATAGATATTGCAATAGGCCTAGAACAACAAATGATTTATGCTACATCTAACATCATGTGCTAAAAGGTTGCAGATGTCACTGTCAGCGATAATTTTTAAAACATTGTTTCAAATTTTTTACGGTAGTGGTGCTGTCTTGATAGCTCTAGTTTCTTGAGAAAGAGTTCAGCGGACTAACGTGCAGTGTTGGATGCACTGGGAGCTTAAAGCTCAGCTGCCTACACACGTGCGCATAATTCTTTGTTCTGAAGGTTCACCTCCACGACTTGGCGTAGAAGTTGCTGCATTTCTGCCTCCACTTGTTGGTCCTTTGAGTTGCGCCGGAAGGTCCTCCATCTTGACTTGTTCTTGTCGTGATGGAGTAAGTAGATATCCAACGAGCAGCGACCGTAGAGGCCTCAATGGCGCCACCTACATCCCTCATTTTCACAATATTGGCCACACCGGCGAAGCCAGCCAGTTCTACCACTGGGTTAGGGACGACGGCGTCATTCGTGACGGTAGCGCCGAGGCCGTGTGTAAGGTTGATGGCACCCACGTCGTTCATGCCACCTGCAGTAGAGAAGTTTACTAGGACACTAGACGGCGGAGCACTTTCCATGACTTGCAGGGTACCCACTACGACGAAGCCCCCCACTATGTTAGGTTGTCCCGCGGTCATTATGCTTGCCTTTCGCTTCGCCTAGATACTTTTGGTTCTTTAGAGCCATGCTTCCTTACCTTGTGAAAGTGAATGAGGTTATAGTTGTGTGTTGTTATGTTGCTTGTCGTGTAGGTTCCCCATATACGGCACCAACTGTTGTAGGTGTGATTCACAAACAATGTTTTTTATGCACCCCCGTTTGGCTATGAAGGCCAACTTGGACATTATGGGGAACCAATGACTTGCATTTGACTCGTGTTCAACCCGCGCTAATCCCTCGGCATAGTCGCGCATTGCGTATGACACGGTGCGAGACGACCTTAATCTCCCTCAATAATTTCTCAAATAAACATGGAAATTATCAACTTCATTGAGAGAGAATCCAACCCTCAAATAGGAGAGGGGCTCTCTCCTATTTATAGGGTGAGGGTTGGCTTGATGTGCAATTACAAAGTTGCTCGTAGGAAATTTACAGTAATATCCCGAGGGTACTTTGGTCTTTTTGCTCCTACCCCTAAGGGAATATTCTAGAGCATCTTTAGGATAACTTCAAATGATTTTACTCTAGGAGGCGTCATGGTACGAGGTGAGGGTGAGTGTCGGAGCGTCGGCAAACAACGAGGCATAGACGATCATTGAGGTCTTGACTTATGACGAGCATATGACAAGGTCTTGACGTATGGCGAGGTCTTGATGTATGACGAGGTCTTGATGTAGAATGGACATATGACGAGGTCTTAGTGTAATGCAAGGTCGTGACACAGTGTATGGCAAGGTGGTCTTGACGTAGGACAGGCGTGTGGCGAGGTCTTGCCGTAGGATGGTTGTATGTCGAAGTCCTGACACAGGGCTAGTGTATGGCTGTCTTGATGTATGACGTGCTGAAATTCCCATAAGATAATGATGCAAGTAAACATATTGATGAATAGGCCAAGTTTCGGGTTACCGGGTTATTTGTGTCGATTTGCGGTAGCATGTGGACCCTTTCTACAACATAAACTTTCTTTAATTAAAATTGTATGAAAACAATATTAAAATGATGGAAACATAATAATAAAATAGTATAAAAAATTCCCTATTTCTTTTTTATTTTTTTATTTTGTTTTTGTTTACAAAATTGGATCTGAACCTCGAAAGAAATAGAACACCGCCTGCTCTGTTCAGTCGACGAGTAGGTGGTCCAGCACAAGGGTAGAAGGCTAGACGGCCGGTGAGGTGGCTGCCAACAGTTGCGACCAGCTGGAGAGGTGAATGGCGGTGGTAGCCTATCCAAGGGAGCAAGCCAATGGGTGCTCAGGATGCCATCTCGAGAGGATGCAGACAGGTGACCAGCGGCAGAGCGGATGGAGACTAGTGACCGGTAGTGGGAGGAGCCGGCGTGCTGCTTGGGGTCACCAATAGGAGGAGCCGGCGTGCTGGTGGGAACCTTCCCGAGCAAAGTAGGATGACGTGAAGGCATGGGCTATCGGTGGTGGGACGAACCGGCGAAGGCTTGGGCGGGGGCGCGGGCCTCGGTTGACTGACCGACCGCACGGAAGAAGAAGTGAGGACACCCCGATCAGAGTCGAGAGCAGTCGGGTGACGTGATTCGGGTCGGCTGCCTCTTGAGGTCGACGACGGATCAATTCTAGCCATGACATAAAAATGGGCACAACGAATCAATTCCACCAAATTCTACTTAGATAGAAGGTAGAGAGGAGCGGTAGGTAGTAGTCGGACGAGAACATGTCAACAGTGAGCCGTAGGTGGGGCTTCCAGAGTAGAAGAGACGCAGCGGATGGCGTTGTGGTGATTGGCATGAGTTGCAGCATGCCGGGTGATAGATAAATATCGAAAAAACACGAAAAACACTAATTGACTTTTGATACCATATTACAAGCATAACTTATGTATTCTGGGTGATAGATAGAATCCTAGTTCAGAGAATGCTCGCTTTGTTGGTGTTCCTCAGCATTTTGCTGCATTCTCACCACCACCAGCTCCACACACTAAAGGAACTCCATCACCATCCATGTGTATTTCAGGAAAAGTTACTAGCTCGTCAGATAGGGTGGTTTCCAAAAGGAAAAAAATAGCTCATTAAAGTTGATGATGATGACGATGATGATGACGAGCCTGGTAGGACTGTGCAACGTTTGTCTTGGTCGCATGAGGAAGACAAGAAATTGGTAATTGCGTGACTTCTGTCAATTAACTTCTTTAGTTTCATATTGGCCACAACTAATTCTTTTTTCCCCAAATGTGGGCTAATGCTTGGTTGGAAAATTCTAATGACCCAATCGATGGGAATAACAAGAAGAATGAGAAGTACTAGGAGGATATTGCTATTGTATACAACAATACCATGCCAAAGGACAGGAGAAGAGGAGCACAACAACTCAAGCTCCATTTTCACCTTGTGAAGGCACAGATCAATGCTTTCCTTGGCTAGTGGTGTTCCGTCACTAAACTGTATAGAAATGGTTATTCTGATGACCAATTTATGGACATGGCGTTGGATAAGTATCAGATCACGTATTCAAAACCTTTCGTATTGTTGCATATGTGGAGGGTGCTTAAGAACTAGGAAAAATTGTTCGCATACATGAAAAAGTTGAAGGAAGAGGAAATGAAGAGTCCGTCGGGGAGGGGGGGGGGTGTCACGGACCCGGAATTGCATACGATTAGAGGAATGAATGGTCGCCAAGGGCCGAAGGACCAGTCGACCTGGTGGCACGGTACCTGCAACGTACTCACCGAGGCGGAGTGATCCGACACCTGACCAACGCAAGCCGGCCGGAAGCGACTAAACTTCCCAGAACCACATACGATTCCCTGATCCGGTGAAGGTTTAGAGTCGTTCCCGGATTCTACCACGCAAAGCAAGGTCGGAGGAGCCCGGCGATTCTACCCACACCCTAACCTAGCTCGGAAGCTAGTGGGTCGCTCGGAAGCCCGGTAGAATACACCCACACCCTGCCTGGCTGGCGCAGCATCTCAGCTAGCGGGTCACTCAACCGATTGCTGCTCGACATAGTAAAAAGGGGAACAACCGTAACTCTTCACGGCATACCCATACACTTCATATCATACACGCATTGCATATGGGCAGCCCACATAACATCTTGTATATCACAACAAAGCACTACGATATGATAATAATACTAGTTGTCCACGTTGTGAACAAATATTACATCACTCGGCCATAACCGAAAGGTTTAGTCGAATCCATCAAGTAAAACGAGTAGCAGCGAAAGGACTAAGCAAGACCCACAGCGGTGCATCGGCCACTGCCCAAAACATTCCCACAAGAGTCCCATAAGTAGAACACTACCGAGGAAACACAAGTTCAAGCGTCGTCAAAATAGTCTTCGACCACCGGCTCACCTGCAAGCTCTAGGAATAACCTAGGTGAGTACAAAAGTACTCGCAAGACTTATTCGTGCTTGATTAAATGTCCTACACATGGATTTACTACAACAGGAGTAGACATGATGCTTCTCAGAGTAACAATATACAAATTAAGAACATAGCATTAACAAGGTGAAGTAATGACAAGGTAGATGACAGGCTAACTCAGGGTACATACGAATCATAAACAAATCACCACAAGATCCAATCAACAATTCCAAGTCCTTTGGGGCAGCCCATGAGTCCAATCCAAAAGAATCCATCCAACATACTCCAATTCAATTAGGGCAGCCCCTATGTCAAATCCAAACCGATCCATCATACACACATTTTCATTTAATCTCTCGGACCGTTACCGACAACTCAACCACTGCAGGCATAGTGAGTGCATAACCGTTTGGAGGTAGCGAGCCTCCAAAGGGCATGGAGACTTACCTCAACTATCCTCAGCGTTGGTTCCCGCTAACGTTCCCGCGTGATAAGGGATTGTGACACGCTGAAGATAGGGTTGGCGTGGTGACAAAACTTTACTTACTCGTGGGTCGCCGTCAAACTACGATGAACACCAACTGTACCCATTGTGCATGCCCTCGGCTCTCCCAACTCACTTAAGCAATTTAGTTGAAGAGCCATTAGATGTTCTCAACGTAAGACACATCCTACACATACTAGTGTGCTCAACCTCACGCATGGCATTCAAGCAATCGTTCACCATAAGCACACATAAATAGGGCATACACAAGAGTATGGAAAGTAAAGATGCAACAAGCTCTGCTTGCCTTGCTCTGGTTGTTCCTGATCTTGCGTGGAGTCGTAAGCTGGGTGGTCTCCTTCTTCAGGCTCTTTTATAAATAATATGAAGAACCGGAAAAGAAACGATAAAAGGGAAATTAAGATTTAGCATGTATGTATGGTAAATGATGATAAACATGCATGACTAAGATGAGGCAATCCTAAGGATACTAGGGTTTTGGTGTTACGACAACTTCTTAGGTGACGTGAGTAGGGACTAGGGTGTCACCCTAGTAGTGTAGGTATGCATGAGACATGATGCCAATGCTAGTAAAGGACTTCTAAGATGTGTTGGTGGTGTTAGGGTCCCACAACAGCGAGCATTGCTCCGACTAACCTAGTAGAAGTGAACTTGTAACCCTAACTTTATGTATGTCATTTTATGCGGTGATTAGCTATAGTGGGGATTCGCTAAACAGTGAGTGGAAACATTGTAAAGTATGGGTTCTACGAAAGTGTTCTGTGATATAAGTCTAACGCAGCTGAGATCACTGGATTTAGGGTTATACTCATCGAGTTAGGAGCTACCGACGAAATCATACGAATAACGGTGCTTCGAATCAAACTCAAATGGATCTGTATTTTATATTTCAATCCTTGAAGTTTTGTTCCAGCCATGTTGTAGGAAATTTCACAAGCTTTCCAACGGTATAAAATTTGCTAAAATCCGAGCTACGGTTTGAAAGTTATCGCAATTCGAAGTTTGTCGGAAACTCTAATTCAAACCCTAACCCTAGCTACGAGAACTAATTTGCTAAGTCTACCCGAGAGCTACCCGGGGCAATTCCCAATTTCCTACGCGCACCCGGCCGAAGTTCACCCCAAATCCTCAGCCCATAACCTCACCCCACTGACCTGCGGGACCCGCATGAGTACCCGTGGCCAAATGAAAAGAGGCCACGTGGCCT